>OX451392.1:13018135-13315551 GCA_949629135.1 Eremobia ochroleuca
AACTACAACGAAATGATAACTCTTTAGACATTTAATTTACCTATAGACAAGAATTTTGTATAACTAGTAATTTTGTTCCGTAAAATATATCTGAGGTATTCAGCTTTCCTTTATCCGACTAATCTAACCGTTTAATGTTTTTTAAAAACTTGTTTCCCGGCTAGTGACAATATGCGATTATTAAGGTGTTCTATGCATCTCTGTCTATCTCTCGGGGAGTACAGGCATGCACGTTATGAAGGTTTTGTCTTCATCAATACTCATCATAAAAATTAAGTTAAGGTATGACATGCTTACCTGGTCAACCAAAACACCGTTTTTAATCGCCGAAGTATCGGACGGCAGGCCGTCAGCTTCCCATTTCAACTGCTTTTCAGTAGGCGATAGGAAGTTTATTACAGAAAACGACGAGTCTTCGAACCCTATAAGAGCACTCCATTTTGTTACATAGGTCCTGTGAATGAAATCAAACAATGTTATAATATTATTATTATTTTTTTTTTGTAGTGTTTAATAATGTTTTAGTAATTAATAATACCTTGCTTGTGGTTCGGTAACATCTGGCAAGTACACGATGTATGCGGCTGATAGCAGTGATCTCTGATTGAGTTGCGATATTTCTGTTGATATGTTTTCAAGCTGAAAACAAAATTGCCATTTCACATCCATACTTTTTTTATATAACATAGAGGGCAAACTGCATGCAGGTCGTAACCAATTTATGCAGTACCCACTGCTGAGACTCGAGCATCCTATCTTTGAGAGAAAGCGAGCCGAAATCCACCACTCGGGCATAGTGAGGGTTGGTGGATGTCACACGTGTTTGAATTTTTTGTTCTAGTTCAGCATGACTAAGATCCCGGTTTCTTCACCCGATTTTTGAATGATGCAAGCCCATGCGTGGTAATGAAAAAAGTTCTCCTCACACCACAACAGGAACTGCTGATTGGTTGCTATTTTTCGATGGAAATAATTATGTTTTCAAGTAGGTCTATGCTGCACACACACATAAACTTACACAGACAAATTACAGAACGCCACATGCTACGATTCTGCTATGCTGTATACGATAGGTAGTATAATATAATATGTAAGTTTTAACTATATTATAAAGTGTATGTCTTACATCGCTCTCCCACGCCGTGTACTCATGCGCGAGCTGGTCTATCAAGTTAGTGGCCGCCGTAATAGTTTCATTAGCTTGCATCAGTCTCAGTTCTAAAGCGGCGGCGTCACGCGTGTGTTGTCCTAGTTGCTCTTGTAATGCTGCCACCCGTTCTTCTACTGTCGCAAGACCAGTCGATAGTGCTGCCATCTGCTGCTCGGCGTCCGTTAAGTTTCTGACAGCAAATAGAAGAATTGTCGACAGTTTTTCAAATAGAAACGAATCAAAATGCTTCTTCATGTCTTCAAGTCGACATAGACAAGTGTATTCCAATTTGTGAAATAATAGAGGATAAGTCCACACTTCGAAGTTATTGGTGATAACTATATTAGTTATAACCAATAACTTCTAAATATACAGGGTTACTGGTAACTCGACGTATTCCTTGCAGGACATCATAGTAGGGTTAAAATGCAACAAATTAAGCCACCAAATGTTCTACCGAAGTTCAGTAGTTTTTGAGTTAGTAAGGGTTTTAGATTTTTTGTGAAAAATCCCAGATTAAATTATTTGAACCCAATTTGAAAATTATTCACGGGGAGGCTGTACTGAAATTGGAGTTATTATCATAGTTGACGCCGTAGCGGATCGTTTTTAATAATTAAAAGTTCAAAATGACTAAAACTTTGGTGAAGATCACTAATCAAACATTTTTTTTTTTTGTAATTTTTGCTATTACTTCATACAAAATGTTGTCTTAGCACAAAAAAAAATACTACACCAGGTTCACAAATTATTAGTAAAATATCCTTGTCTTATCAGCTATCCAAAAAGGTATGAAAGTTAATACAAAGTCTTGGACTGCATTATGAAAATCGTTTTTGATTTAGTACAAGAAGGTGTTTATTCGGAAAATCAAATTAAACAATTTCGTGAAAATTATTATTATTTTTAATCAATATCAATTTGTGGTCTTTAATAACATGTATTTCACACGTCTTGTTCGAAGTGCTGCCCTCGGTTTCGAATACATGCTCTTATTCGCTTCCTCACTTCGGTTTTTGTGATTCTTGATGTGATTGTGGTCCTCATCTGGTCCACCGCATCTGTTATTCTCTCCCTTAGTTCTTCAATTGTATTTACGGGGGTCACATAAACTAGGTCTTTCATATGACCCCAGACGTAAAAGTCTAGCGGCGTCAGATCAGGGCTTCGTGCAGGCCACGGAATCGGCCCACCGCGCCAAATCCATCGGTTTGGATAGTTTTCATCCAGCAATTGTCGAATTGTGATGCGGAAGTGGGCTGGACATCCGTCATGTTGGTATATCATGTTTGCCCTTCTTTCTTCGGGTACATCCGTGAGCAGTGCTGCTAAATGATTTCTTAGGAAATCTTCATAAAGTTCCCCATTTAATGTTCGGGGTAAAATATGTGGGCCTATTAACTTATCGTCGATAATACCCATCCAAACATTAAGCGAGAACTTACGCTGCGATGCGGTTGGTTTCAGTTTCTTAGGGTTTCCTTCTCCCTTCGTTGCCCAGTAATGTAAATTGTGGTAATTTGTGATACCATCACGGTCAAAACATGACTCATCGGTCCACAGAATGTTTTTCAAAAAGTTTTCACTTTCGGCATCGGCATTTAGCATGAAACGTCAAAATTCAAGCCGTCTCTGCGGATCTCCCTCTTCTAATGACTGCACGGGTTGGTAGTGGTATGGATGTCGGCCTGACAAGTGAACTACAGACCAGACTTTCCACTGTGACATACCAAGCTCACGCGCTACGATGTTTGTAGATATGTTGGGCTCGTCAATAAAACGTTGAAGAATCAGCTCCTCGTCCTCAGCCGTGTATCTCCGAGAACGACCAGTGTCAATTTGCCTGCTTCTTTGAACACTGCCAGTTTCAGATAATCGCCGATAAGTCGATCCGAAGACACTAACGTGGGGGAGTCGGCGGTTTGGAAAGCGCAGTTGATATGATCTTCGCGCCTCAGCAGCGTTACCGTCACAAAGTCCGTAACAGTACAATATGTCAGCGTATTCTTGATTAGAAGCAGCCATAGTCAGCACTTATGAACGCACAGCACAACACAAGAGCAAGATATGGGGCAACAGTCAGGGATATAGCCAGATAACAAAACACGAACTTGCGCAACGTAGAGTTGTAACTAACTAACGCTGACGACCAGATTTTGTGAAGTCGCACCCTGTCTCGTACCGAGGGAACAATAGTGACCAATCATAAAGCTTGCCGAGTGTTTGGAATTCAAACGCAGGTAAAAACTACGAATAATACGACGGTCGACCTATTGTTCTAGAACAATAGGTCGACCGTCTCGCAATTTTACCTGCTCCCCATAAAACTTCTATCTTTCCCTGTCACACACGCAAAAGTATTGACAATCATACCTTTTTGGATAGCTGATAAGACAAGGATATTTTACTAATAATTTGTACACCTGGTGTAGTATTTTTTTTTTGTGCTAAGACAACATTTTGTATGAAGTAATAGCAAAAATTACAAAAAAAAAATGTTTGATTAGTGATCTTCACCAAATTTTTAGTCATTTTGAACTTTTAATTATTAAAAACGATCCGCTACGGCGTCAACTATGATAATAACTCCAATTTCAGTACAGCCGCCCCGTGAATAATTTTCAAATTGGCTTCAAATAATTTAATCTGGGATTTTTCACAAAAAATCTAAAACCCTTACTAACTCAAAAACTACTGAACTTCGGTAGAACATTTGGTGGCTTAATTTGTTGCATTTTAACCCTACTATGATGTCCTGCAAGGAATACGTCGAGTTACCAGTAACCCTGTATATTTATATCCGTAAACATATTTAATCACAATAATACTTATTAATAAATAATTTGTACTCTTACACGCAGCGTCTACATCTTTTTTACAATTCCAATAGTGGTATTTAACTGACTTGTGCAGCCTCGCCTGGTGCGCTTGCAGCGGCTGCACGCGCTGCAGCGCGGCGGCGTAGTGCAGGTTGGCCGCGACCCACGCCGCCAGCGGCGCCACCGCCGCGCTGGCCCGCTTGGCCGTGGCGGGCTCGAACGAGCCGCCGCGCGATTCTAGTAGCTTCTTTACGCTTGCTAATGCACTAGAACTGATTTGACTCGCGTCCATGCACCTGGGAAATAAACATCGATATTGATGTTACTGATTTGGCAAATATCCAAAACGTTGTTTTGCGTTTTTTGGATCATCTTCATCTTTTCAACAAAAAAAAAAAAAACCTAATATCCTCCTTAACTCCTCGTTTGGACAGGAAATTTTTCATGGAATGCCATGAAGTATCAGCGATGCCCATGAGTCGCAGTACACCTTCTAATACGTCACGTACAACTTCTGGAGGGGCACGCAGTGAACGTACCTGTGACACAATGACAATAAGAAACTCGTTAATAATTTGAATACTATATTAGAAGAAACATTGAATGAGGATTTCTTTTAATGAGCTTTTAGTTTAAAAAAAGCATTTCTTTTCACTTACTTCGCTTAAAGATTCAGGTCGTATATCTCCGACAGCCGCTCGAGCTGCCGCTATGATAGGCTCTACAGCAGCTAATTCAGCTTCTATTTCTTTTTTTCTGAAATAAAGTTTAATATTCATTTTAAGCCACATCTGGGTAACCGGTCGTAAATACGGCACATCAAGGGTTAGAAAAGTTCAGCTTCCCAAAGGGTCAGCTCTGACACTTATAGCTGTGTGATTCTTTTTTTTAAACAGAGTGTTTAGGGGAAATCCGTATAAATAAGAATTACAAAGTGACTTTACTGAGTCAGTTTTTCTACTACCACAATATATTTTTATTTTTTCATGAAATAAAGTTCTGCAAATTTTTTTTGGTCAAAGTAAGTTGTCTATAAAAAAAAAAGAACTAAAATTGACCAATTTTTTTTTTATGGCTGATTTAATTTATAAGAATCATTTCATTGCATCGGACGAAAATCATCTAGACAGTAGAAGTTGGTCTAATTTTATAAAATATTTTTACATACTCTTGTTCTGTATTTTAATTATGACTCTCTTTCGTTTCATCATGCGTAAAGAAAAATCTATAGCCGGAAAGTGTCTTCAATAAACATTTTTTTCATATACGAGAATATAAAGCTAATGACATGAAGTCTTACTGTATCTGCAGCTTCTCGTTCTCATTCTCAATATTTCTCTTCAATGTCTGCATCTCGTCCTTATGGTCGGTGTTAGCACGCACGGTGGCGCTAATCTGTTGTAACGCATGCGCGGCTGCGGCTTGCTTCTCTCGTAGTGCTATCTCTTGTTGTCCCGCTTCCGCTTGTAAGCGGGACACGTCAGTGCGAGCACGACGGAGTGCTTCTACACCCGCCTGGAAAAAGAAAGCATTCAAGTATAGTATCAAATAATAATAATACTGGCAATGAAAAGTAGTTCGATTTTCAATATATTTTTGTTATGACGATTGTGAGTGAAAATTTCTATAATTAGTCTGTAATTTATATGGTACATAATAAAGAATATTCTATTATATTATATTCTGTAATATGTGCATGATTTTTTTTCAACTGATAAAGGGCTGATTGTTCCAACTCCAGATAATTTTATTTGAGGACTAATTTTGAATTTTTGACAGTGCTTCCATACCAAAGCTGTCAGACGTTAATTTTATTCCTCGAATAAAAATTATCTGTTGTATAAAAAATCAGCCGTAAGTAAATAAATTGTTTCAACCACAATATTACAACAATCTATTTATTTATTACTAGCTTCTGCCGCGACTTCATTCGCGTGAATGATCTTGTTGCCCCCGCCCACCCCGCATCGCCTGCCCGCGCTGTTACTTCGTTTTCTCTTAGCGTTCCTTCTAACTTTTTTTCTTTTTGCTCTAGTAAATATATACAACATGTAACGTTACATGCGCAAAACCTGAAAATAGTTTGATCAGAATAAGGAGCAGAATTAATTGAACCACTTTTTAATATAGGTCACATTTTTCAAAACATCTTCATTAAAAACGTTGCCGTGTCTATTTATTAATAGGTCAAGCAACCCAATGTCAGCGCGGCGCAGCGGCCCGGTGACGACTCCTCCCTCGATAAAGCGTCGTCGCAGACGCAAGAAACGATTACAATTTTTTAAATGACTTATTTCCTCTCGGAAATAGGTCAATTGAATTAAAAATCATTTGGGGTGTCTGAGGTTTTGCGCATTTAACTTTACACGTTGTATATATCCTCACAAGCATCCTGTTTGCAGTTTCCGGCAAACCGGATGCTTGTATGAATATGTATATTTAAACACGTACACTACTAAACGGGATCCTGCAAAAAACGGGAGCTTGCCGTGGGAAACGGCCCTAACCTCGAACAGTTTTTTGTAAGCGTCTAGAGTGGCCTACGTGTAGAAACTACAGAAATTCATAAGCAATCACATCTCACCGACAGCATAGTTTGCCTCTGAATCAGCGCAGCTTTCTTCCTATTAATGATATTGTAGTACGTCTTGACGAAGTTGACGTATCTGCAGGGCGCGCGTTTCCATTCCACGTCGATACTCTTGTGAATGTTCACGAAACTGTCGATGGGTAATGCGTCTAATTGCTCTTTTGAAGTTTCTACGGCATTCTCTTTCAGCAATCTAAAACAGAGGTGTCATAATAATAAAAACTTAGCATGGCAAACTTTTAAATAAAATGTAGTGTTTTGTATACGTACGGGTAAATGAAAAATATAACGTTGCAACGTTCTTTAAAGGACATTGTCCAGAATCGCCCTGTGCAACACAAGTATCGAAAATACAAAATAATTAATTGTCTATTTTATTATATTAGTTGTAAATATTTTTGTAAGACAGACTAGCTGCATGCCAAAATGAACATTATAAAGTATTTTACGCGACTAATAACACTATCGCCGCCATCTTTGCCAAACGTCATGTCGTGCCGAAAAAGATTAGGGATGCATAGGTACCTAATTATCTAGGTAGGTACTAAAAATAGCTAAATGTATTATGATATTGTTTTTCAGTATCTTAAAAATCACTCGGAGCTATGAAAAACTATACCTTATGGTTCGATTATAACCTCAAAATCTGTTATTTTTTTCAAAATACATATATCTATTCTGCAGCTAGTCCGCTTTAAAAATAAGATCTTATAGGAGTCTTACTAACGGTCGAACAATGTATGGGCGCAGAGCAATGTCCTTTGTGTGCTAGTGAAAAAATAACAGAAATGGTACGGTATGCTAATTTGTTAACAAATATTTTCGATTCTTAATGTTTTTTCGACTTACATCTACGCAAATATCAGAGCTTGGTTTTTAAAGCCCAATTAATAGTAAACCTTTATTCAAGGCTGTAGAAAATCCATATAGGAGTGTTAGTAAAGAAGTTAAATCATACCTTTTAGTGACCATAAGAACCGAGCTTTACAAAACAATACCTACACAAAATAAATATTAATTTAAGCTACATACAGTGCCAAACACACTACCTACCTCCATCAACCAGGTGTAGAGTGCATCGTGTTTCAAGTCTAAGTGCAAAGTGTCATTCGTCATTAGACGCCTGTACCTCTTCACAATCAGTCGCGGACTCTCGCGCAGCGTGTCATCAGACCAGCGGTCCAACCAGACCATGTTACCATCGTTGTATAGCAACGGATACTTGTCCATTAGGTCCGATAGGATGTCTTGGTTCTTGTCTAGGCATATTATGATGCCAAGATTTTCTTTTATGTCTGTAGAAGAGCATTTTTGTTATGTAGATATCGTATGAAAAAAATGTGAGATATGTAAAAGTGCCATGGCTTTGAAGTCGCGTTGACGCCACGTGAGCGCTATAGACGTGATTATATTGAAAATACGCATAGTTTGCTCAGCGTCTGCGCTGCGTTATCGATACATTCTTCGAAAGTCTTCGCTTGAATCTGCGAAGACTTTTCGCGCCTAGGCGCCCAAAGATTTAAAGAAAACTGCCAATTCAAAGTGATTTCATAACATGATAGAATATAATTTACTAAGGTCCAGATGACTTTTATCAAATAAACATCTTATACGTAAAGCTTCAGCTTTATTAGAGCAAAGTTACAACTGCAAAAATTTTGGATCTATGTACTTCAGTTTTTAGTGTAATAAAAGTTACTTCTGAGCGCGTTCTGGTCAGCGTTGGGCAGCAGTTGGCTGGGCAGCGCGTGCGGGCTGCGCGCGCGCCGCAGTGCTTCGATGGCCGACAGCGCGTCACGCGTGGCCGCACTCTCACACACTACAGCTAGGCTGCGCTTCCCTTCACTGGCCGATGATAGGGCCTATCCAATAAGTAATAGATTAACATTAGTTTCATTTCTAACCGACTTAAAAAAGGAGGAGGTTATTGAATGACTAGGAGAATATGGTAACATCGGGGATTAATTATAACAAACCATACATTTGACTTCTGTCAATAGTTTAATGATGTAATTTATAAAAAGCCCTAATAACCCAATAGCGTTAAATGAAAACACAAACAAATACATCTACATCAGATCGGGCTAAATCAAATCAACTATTTGGTGGTAAGAACCAAGTCACCCGACTTGGCTTTTACTTTCTAAGCCGACGCCGACAGTTGACAGACAGCGAAAGCTCGTGCTGATACGAGAGACGAACAAAGCTTATTGAACATCAAATCAACTTACATTTTTAAATTGCGTGTTGAATTGTGTGTTGTGGTTGATAATGAACAAGGAGGCAGGCAGTGCGGCCGCAGTAATGTGTGCGGCGGCCAGGCGACCCACTCCCGCGCAGCCCACACACACCAGTAAGCCTCCATTGGTCTGTCAAAACACTACAGATAAGTATATCATTGTTTAACAACATTGTTAGTCTATCAGATCTAAATCTATACATTTTAATAAAATAGTAACGAAGTCAAAACTGTACATTGAATATTTTTGGAAAATAGTAATTTGGAGGGAACGAGTCTAATGCCGAAAATATAGTTTCTAGGATTTTTGTCTACTTTGCTGAATGGATTTGGATGAAATTTGGCACATAGATAGTTTATAACCTGGGTGTAACACATAGGGTATTTTTAATCACAGTAGTTCGTTTCCGTGGGATATTTTCCGACACCCACGCCAAAATTAAGCGGAATAAAAAAAAATCAAAATTACCGATCGCGCGACCGCCGGGCACAGTACTGCTAACTCAGAGCATACCTCTGCACCAGTTTCACCAAATACATTGTGCTCGTTTTCCGACACTGAAATAAAAAGTAAGTCTCATTGGCATTAGGTGTCAAACAACTCCATAGAATATTAAACAATGATTGGTTTGGGTAACTTTGATTTTTAGAGTCAGAATGGCAGATTTTGGTACCATATGGTGATCAGCAAAAAACAGCTTTAAAAAAAAATATGATTGTAATACTTACAACACTGGTTAATAAGTTGCTCCGTCCTATGATGCCAGTCGTTATAATCAGTATGTTCTAAATAGACGCCATCACCGCGCAACTTGCACGCGAAGTACATCTCTTCATTGTTCACCTTCAGATGTTTCCGAGATATAGAGCTGAAGATAGCTTTTTCTTCATCTGATACCAGTCTTTCTCGGAAAATGAAGTTTGCTTCTGCACTGATGGCCTAGATGACAATTACATAATTAAATGATAAGAAAATTCAAGCCAGTAATCAAATTATGCGTTTAAACTCATGCAGTGAACTAAACCGATCGTGCAGCCGCAACTTTGTCTCGGTGAAATAAATATTACTAGCGGCCCGCCCCAGCTTCGCATGGGTACAATGTTTTTTTTCAAATTTCCGAAATTTTCATACAAACCTTGTCCTGGCACTGGCAATACCGAACACAACAAAAAAAAAGAACTATCCAATTTGGTGCAGTCATTCGGAAGTTATGCGGGTACAGACATTTCGGCGATTTTGTTTTATACTATGTAAGGAGGATTTGAATGCTCGTTTCTCTGTATGAGAAGAGGCGTCTGCCCTGCAGTGGGATAATAATAAGCTGGTATTATTATTACTTTTAATTGATTGCAGAGAAGCTTTTACCATGATAAGTTGTTCAATATTAGTCGGCTTGTACCATTTGACGTTTTCGCACAGCCTCTTCAAATGTGATGCGTTCCACTTATAGTGTGTTTGGGAATAAAATGACTCTGTCACCTGTACAGAAAAAAAGGTTAATTGAAACAATCTCATTCAGATTTCGCACTTCTTTTGTTCGTCTCTTAATATTTTTTTCACAGTGTGTACCTAAGTATTTTGTATAATATTTACCTCTTTAAACAAAGCGAGAAGTTTGTCAGCTAGATTTGATATTTCCTTCATCGGTATGCTTTTGTCGACGCTACTCCTCAAATAATGTGTTGCGATTTCTGACAATTCTTCATCATCCGGCTCGCTGGAAAGACAACCATAGAGTTTGGAATTAATTAATTAACTTCACGTGATGCAATGTACTGCTGGACAAAGTCTGCCAAGTGGCGTCATAATACCAGGGCCCTGATTCCACTAATTTATAACCGTTTCAGTGGTCTCTCGAATGTGTCTTTTTGACAGATTTGCCGATCAAAATGTAATAACACTGATTATTCGACCAAGTTCAAAAACGGTCAAACAGGCTTGCGTTTATACAATATGTCTGTTACCTGATGAGATGATATTACCTCAAAGCTCTTAGCTCTAGCGCTGCGGCAAGACGTGGCGAAATGTCGTTAAGTGTGGTGGCAGTGGCCAAGACACGCAAACGTGATACTTGGCACCACTGGGTGCCAGTACCACCCTCTTCATCGCTGCCCCTCGTCCAGAAACCATTGTGTTGTATCAAC
The DNA here is from genome assembly GCA_949629135.1 of Eremobia ochroleuca. Classification (NCBI taxonomy): domain Eukaryota; kingdom Metazoa; phylum Arthropoda; class Insecta; order Lepidoptera; family Noctuidae; genus Eremobia; species Eremobia ochroleuca. The sequence continues at coordinate 13,029,079 of OX451392.1, forward strand.
TGTAAACGTTGATATTTGTTCAGTTTTAAATGAAGAATGGGCCAGTTTTGACTGTGCGACTAATTTAGGTTAGGCAAAATTTATTTAAACCGCGTCCACGCCTATTTAAAAGTAAAGAGTTTTTGATTTTGATGAACTCAACAGATTTTTATTGAGATTGGTGGCATGCACGTAAATGCATGCAAAATGCTTGTCTGTTAATCCTCAAGGACCATTTAAACCTTCAAGATAATTTAATTTGATCAATAATCAATCCGCTTTGGGCAATCGTGGTGATCAATGCTCATGTCTTCTCTGTATGAGAAGAGCCCTTGGCACAGCTGTGGACAGTAATAGGCTGGTATTATTATCATTAATATTAAAAGGAAAGCTGTAGTTGATGTTACCTGTAGCAAGAAGGAGTGCACGGGGCTAGATTTCCAGTCATCCATTCGAGCTCGATGTAGCGCGCGGATCAACAACGTGCAGCGACTGCCGCCGCTCGCGCCGCGCCCGCCCGACCGGACCATGTTGTTCTATACATGAGAATATTATAATAGCTCATATTACTGGTTAAGATAGGAATGATCGGTTAACATTGTTTTTGTGTTTTATTTCATAAAGCAAATGACATCAGTTTAATGAACCACTAAAAATAATAACGGGTTTAAAAAGACGCCTAATGACGCCGAGAGTCACTTATAATATAATCCCCGACATTATTTTTGCTAAACGTCACTGATTTGATGTATAGAATACTTAGATAACGGCTATTGACACCCTGCATAAGTGCCTAAGGGCGCATTCCACCAAAATTGTATACAAAGAATAAGTAAGTCTTATACTGAGAATAAATTTTGAATTTTTGACAGTTTTTCTATACTAAAACTGTCAGATGTCAATTTTATTCCGCGGATAAAAGATACCTGAATTTGGTAAAATCAGCCCTAAGAAGTACAATAAAATAAGTGTTTATTACTACAGTTACACACCTTACGGATAAAGGTTGGAGAATAATGATACCTTGCTGCGAGCAGAACATTGATTGTTACAAATACGCATCTATAGCAGATTAACGACCATAAACAATTGGAAATTGTAATGTTTAGTTTTGGAATGGTCACCTTACCCTTTTCAGCTCTGCGATTATGTCAGCTGGTTCTAAAATCGGCGTGCAGTCTATCGTTAGAATGGCTGAGTTACATTCCTTTACTATGTACTCTGCTAAAAGGCTGAAATGTAATGGAAGGAAATGTCTTATATCACATTTTTTATTTTGGTTGATAGTTACGATTAACCCTTCGTATGCCATGAACGCGGATCCACGCGAAACACAATGGATTTTTAATTGTTTTTTAATGACGGCATTCAACCGGTCAAGTAATCTAAAGTAATATTATAAAGAGAAAAGATTATATTTTATATATCGGGATAAATAGTATCCGATATCTTAATCCTAATAAGGTTATGGTCCTTGTCCTCATGGACCTTTAACGCAGTAACAGTAACCACACTTACTTTTTAGCACAAGCATCAGGTCCTACCACAAGCAGATGTGCGGTATGTGACATCACGCATGCGCGCAGAGTTGGCTCACAAGCGATTAAACGTCGCGACATAAGCAGTGTGTCTGTTACCCACTCATTTATACCCATTGGGGCTGCTACTGGCGGGCCCATCAGTGTTGATAGCTGGATATAAAAATGGTACAATTTTATAGCCATAATAATATGATCAATTAATTGATCAAGAGTGAGAAATTCCTAGTGTGGGGCAACGTTTAAAAAAAAGGAATAAGAAGTATAATTATAGCCTTCACATACACATCACTACGGTACAACGTCGCAAAGTATGAATGACGCACAATCTTCTGGTAAAATTTTAGACAGTATGACGAATGGCAATAGAACAGCGAGTTTTGGCCCGAATCGGAATAGAGATAAACTGATAACTTACCTCATCATGAAAACTATCGATAGCACTTTCTTTGATAACGTCAACCAAACTTCGCTCAATGGCAAGGTAGACCATTTCTTCGGGACTCACGCGTGTTGTATTGAACCCTGTGTCTTGGGCTATGTACTCGAACTGAGTTAATATTTGTTTGACCTGTAAAAATGACACCATGAGAATGTCTCGAGAGAGACGGAAAGTGATATACACTGTAGTAAATATACACATCAAAAATGTAAGCTCGTACTGTTACAAGTTGCATTTTACCTAACAAACTTTTACGATTCTTACTGTAAGGATCGGAAAACGTAGACCTAAGTAACATCTTTATTTAATGGCATAAATCGAATTTTATACACATTTAGTAAAGCTGCAAAAAGTTTAAATAGGACTAGTTTTATTCTATATCTATCTACTTACCACAGTAATGTTGTGTAGTTTCAGAGCAAGTTCTCCCTTGTGGTTAGTAAGCCACTGAATACATTTCTTGATAACTTGCTGCAACAACGGCAGCGCCATTTTTGCACTTTCGTTATCAAAATCAGCTTTTCGCATCCATCCTTCTAATACGTCCAGATCACAGCTAACATCGTCACTGTAAAAACATTTCTCAGGTAGGTTTGACAGACATTACACTTTGTAATTAAGCCTTGAGGTGGTCTGACTAGCTCCAAAATAATTCACATATTAAAGGCACTCGAAGAAAAATGCTGATTACAACTACTGGCGGTAGATTCTGTTAGAATTTCACCGTGAGAATTTAGGTGAAGTGAACTGTCATTCCATCTGTTGCTAGGGATTGACACTAATAATAGCTCACTTCACTCAAGTTATCACGGTAAGATTTTACAGAATAGCACTACTCATTACTAGTTATAAACCTAACTAGCTTCTGAACGCGAATTAGTCCACGTCAAATTTCTTGCTACTTACCTCAACAATATAATCCCCATACGCGACACAGTAGCGGGCGATGCATGCTCCAAGCTATGCGTCTCGAAAAGAAAGTTGACGTTGGAACCGAACTGTATCCTCCACCCTGAAGGCAGTGTGAGCAGCCTATTGTCATCCAATACGGAGTTCAGAGCCTCTATCCACTCCGGGTCGATGTCGCCGTCGCACACCACCCAGGACCACACGTCTTGAAAGAATATGAAAATAAATGATTCAAAAGAAAAGGACAATTAACCCGTGAGAAGGCGCGCCTAATTTTCTTACACGAGTAGGCGCGTGCGAGCAAATTGCTCACAGTTTCATAAATGTTTATATTTTTAGTGTTTCTATATTTATTGGCTTATAATGTATTTAAATAAATAACACAAGGTTTATTAAGTAAGAAAACAAGTATTTTAATCAAAACTATTAAACATAATAGCAACTTCTAACGCAAATAACAAAACAACCTAGTATTAATTAATTTTTTTGGCACGTTTCATAAAAATCACAATAAAAACTGTTCCATAACAAAAACTAAAAAGTGTTATTCATCCATTAAATCTACACTAAGGTGCCTCTCGAAACACACTGAACACATGTATTTTACATGTTCGGTGCAAAGTAATTGCTGGGCGCGTGATGAGCAAATTGCCGCACGTTGGTACACGGCCTCCACAAACGCCTTGCTGCGCGGTCGCAACGCCACTGAGCGGATCGAGAATTGCGTCAGGGGAGAGGGGGTGAATATTTAGGAAGGTACTTAAGTGCTTGAATTGGTGTGGCATGGGAAAGACAAAAAATTTTTGAATTAGATTTTTGTGTGAGCAAATTGCTCATAGCGCGCCTTCTCACGGGTTAACCGACTGGTTAATACAAGTTTTAATAAAGGGCATCTTAACACTACTTTTGCTTGAGTATATCACACGGTACGTTCGAGAAGGCCAGAGCTATTTCAAGATCTTACCCATTTCATTTCGCGCTGAAATCTCAATTTGTAATTAACGTAAATATAACTTTGATTTCTGGTCTCAGTAATAGCCAAAAGTTTAAACATTCAGAAAAAAAATATATTGTACTACTTACCGGCCGGTTGGTTAGATATTTCAAGCGCAGTCGAAGATATGACGCCGTCGGTCCACTGCCGCGTGTCATGGTCGATGTTACCGAGCAGCCACTCCCGACTCATCGCCTTTGGGCATATTATGTATTCCACCACGTTCTTGCCTTGGTGGGCCAGTGCCTTTGGAAAATCAATTATGTAACTAATAAGAAACACTACCGTAAATTGCCCTAACTTTGCCTCACGTCCTATGTTTGCCTAGGGTGAAAAAGATGTAATATCTTATTCATTTTACTTTTTTTGGGTTGCCAGATATTGATTCCAAAAAGGTATTAAAAGTTTCTATTGTCATATAAGTAAAATTAATAAGATATTACATCTTTTTCACCCTAGGCAAACATAGAACGTGAGGCAAAGTTAGGGCAGTTTACGGTACGATATAAGCTTAATTTTATCTTGTACGGTATATATATATAACTTTTTATTATATCTTAAAATTGTATGCAAATACGGGGTTATTTTTCAAAGACCAGCCAAATCTAAGGATGTGGTACAGACCATCAAACTGAACAATTTTGTCCATGGGACCAACATCGTATTCGCGAATAAAAATTCAGCCATCCCATATGTTTAGGTCGAGTAGATATTGAAGTTTTCTAAGGGACAGTTGATAAACTACACAGATTTGGATGAAAGGCAAACAGATTAACACATAGGATACTTTTTATCTCGACATTCCCTCGAAATCGACACTTATGCAGCTGAAACCGCGCGGCGCTGCTAGTATTGTAATAAATAAATAAACATTACATAATAAAGCAATCGTTTAGCTAGCGACATAGGAGATTACTCACAGATTTAAGCAGTCTTCTAATTGTAGTTTTGCCGGATCCTGGCGGGCCAACTATAACCACTCCCATTCTTTGCTGCATTTGTTCGTACAATTCCACGCACTTTTGCAGCTTTAACACAAAAAAATACATTATGGCTCTTTTGAGTTTAAATTAGTGTTTTATCAAATAAGTAAAAATAAACGAGTATGATATTACCTGTAATTTATTATGAACCAGCTTGAGATTATCTACAGTAGATTCAAGAGCTGCGTTTATTGGATCTGAACTGGATTCCTCTGTCGGCACTTCAGCAAAAACCAATGACAAAATATTTTCAAATCTGCGGACAGAAGGCAATATGGAATTCAGATACAAACATGTGTTAGAGAGCGCGTCACGTAAAAAGAACGCTGAACGCTTACTGCTCAAGTTCACGTGAGCGCTCTTCTTACGTGACGCGAACTTTAAAGATAATATTTATGATGTAATTATTATAAAATTTATACAGTGAGTCGGCATTTACCAGGTTTTGCTTTTAGAACAATTGCAATAAGTGTGAGGAAGACTTCTCGATGAAGCTCTGCTAAGCTTTAATATTGGGAGTCACGTTTCTTTTATGCTGAATGCAGAGTAGTACTGGATATAGAGTTCTATATCTATGAGGTAACGCGGTACCTATGTGGGGTTTTCCATCTGGAATTTCTCAGTAGCAGACCGGAGTCTGGATTTTGGCACGGTTGATGGCAATACGAGTAGGCTCGCCCGCTATTATAGTAGTACTATTGGTACACGCCTAACCCTTCGGGGTATAAGAGCGTAATGTTTATGTTATGTATACCTATGAGCATCATATCGCGTCAATTTTGACAAGTTATTGAGTGTGAGCACACGTCGTGCGGCGGCGCGTCGCGCGGTGCAGTCGGCGCCGCGCTTCTGTAGCGTCGCGGCACAACTGCCCACTGCCGCCTTCAGCGCTCGCAGGCCCCAGTCGTAGTGACGTTGATCGCTTAGCAGAGAGCTGTATGAATAAAAAAGGGATACTTTATTTTCGCATAATGTTTTTTTTTTTTTTCTTAATAAATTTTGGGATAGTAAAACTTTGCCATAATTGTTTTTGGCATACCGTTTATGTTGACATAATAGGTTAGGTTAGAGAATTTGTGCTTAAAAAAATTATGCGGAAGCTGTTATGCGTAAATTATTTATTTATTTTAAACAAAAGTATGCCAGCAACAACAAAAGTACAGCCGACCCCAACATATTCGGCAAAAAGGCTAGGCAGATGATGATGAAGGGAAGTAGGTAACCGTGACTACAAACATAGACACCTAAAAGAATTAGTTTTAGAAATAGTTAGACGTAACTTGTCACACCGAAATGACAAGCAATTAAGTTATGGATGGATGAGACAGATCCGATCAGGCCACTAAGAAAATGCTTTGTAGTTATTTTAATCACACAAACTTTTCTAGGTAGAAGACTGGCTGAAATGCCAGTATAACCGAGATCCATCGGTATGAGGCCACACACAACCTACCTAGCAAGGGTGAAGACGTTGTGCAGGTCTTTGGCTAGTAACTCGGCATCAGGCACACACGCCGCGGCCAGCAGATGTGCAGCTAGCACGTCGTGTCGTGGCTGCAGCATGGCCACAGGCCGCAGCACACGTTGTAAGGCGGCGGGTAGTGTGCGACGCCCGCCGTAGCCGCGGCCTGCGGGGTTCATTGTAGCTGCTACCCCGCACCATTCCGATACACTCACCTTGAAGAAAATGCATCAAGTAATCTATCGAGTCCAAGAAAATAATCTCTGATAGAATAAAAATGGCTACAAAACTTAAATGAATTTTTTATGTATGTTCTGGTGTACAATGAAATATATATAAATTTTCTCAATATAAAACATTCTTCATTTGAAATGCAAATATTTTGTCAATGCGATTTTCATTTGCATATTTCAACGCCTACTTATAATGCTTTTGTCGGCTTAGAATGGTATCTTAACATATCTGTAAAAAATAGCATAACACACACTTCTGCTTTGCCCCGGTAATACGAGCGTGATAGATGGAAAAGAGCATACCATGGATATGTATTTCTTGAATGCTTGTTCGTTCACGCATGGATCCCAGAATACTTGCATTATTACCAAAATGTGTAAATAAGTTTATGCACAAAAAAAAACAAATATAAACATGTTTTATTTGTCATTAAAGTTTGGAAAGTAACCAAAAGATACAATAAACGCCGGAACAAAAAATTAAAAATGCAAAAAGATTCTCTCCGGCGGGGAATCGAACCCCGGTCTCCCGCGTGACAGGCGGGGATACTTACCACTATACTACCGAAGACTTGTTGTGTGCAAGCGAAATAACGGTTATATTGATACCTACGTGTTCCAACCTTGAATAATATTCGTCACAAATTTATAATCTCGTGATTATAAATTTGTGACGAATATAAGCATTCGGATTATTTTTAAATTCAAGTTGAATAATTATGAATATATTATATTTTTGATATTACTTAAGGTGAACCAAAAAATGGTTTAACCTTTATTTCATTTTAGAAAAAGTGGTTTAGTAAGGTGAAATAGCGCCTAGTATAATATAACAGTATATATATATTCTTTTGTATTTAACGTTCAATATACACTACTCAACAAAGTCTAGGGCCCACAATAAGCGACGCCCTCGATTTCCGCATCGAAGAGCTGGAGCTCTAAGCAGTCTGCGAGCGTGAAGATTAACTTCATGCAATCTTCTCCTGGCAGTTTGGTCACTGATGACCACTTGGTGCTGAGACTGGAGTCTGTCATACCAGCCGGCGAACCGTAATTCGAGGCTGCCTCCTCCCAGCATTTTGCTGAAAACGGTCTTGTTTCTGAGTAGCGATCCTTTATTTTCTTCGGTTACGTTTAGCATCATCTTCTGTAGCTTGTCCGCGTCCATAATCGACAATTAGGCATAGCTGCATGTGGACAGCGTCCGCAGTTTTACGTTGACCGCGCCCTGCTTCCAGCATATCCACAGCCTTCAGCATCTCTTCCCGCGTTACATGACGTCATGACATAACGCTCCAGAGTCACAAGAGTTACAAGAAAGCAGCGAAAATTATTTTCACAAGAAAAAAAAAACGATTATGGTTACTAATCTCTAAAGTTATTACTTTTTAAAACACCGTACGCTGGGACCCAAGTGAGGTTTTCCCTCCTTATTTCAAAATGCTTTTGTTTTTAGGATTTTTTTTTATTTCGTACAAATATTGAATGCAGGTTCAAACAACATTACAATTTTTTGTAGCCAGTACTTCTTCTAAAGACGTTTCTTAAATAAGTTGATATAGTCAGCTTGTTCCCTAGACTTTGTAGAGTAGGTAGTGGATATATTTTTTCGTTTATATGACTGTTGCAGTTATATCCCCAGTAGGCTCGTTCAGCTTAGGTGAAATGTCACAGAGATGCATTATGTCATACGCAATCTCATCTCAGTGACGAACAAATGCCAAAAACTCAAACAATTTTTGACAGATTGCGACTGAGATTACAATACGAACGTTAACTAAAAAAATTATGTTATTTCCTAAAAATACGTGAACTGCCCCTCAGAAGTTCATTAAGCATAGTGATGTGATAAGATGGTGAGTGTCCAAATGACGAATTTAGATAAGAAGCGGTTGTTATAATTCAGAATTATTTTGATCATTTTCGAAATAACAACACATGCTTACATGCTTCCCATTGAGTAGCGCAGTGGGCTCAGTCCCAGGTGTCCGCTCAGTAGTTGCAGAAAGTAATGAAGATAGCTGGTGAGACACGGCGGCTAATGTGTCAGCTGCAAGACGATTGAACTCGTCGAAGCAGCCCCAAGCACCACATAAGGCTAGGCCGCTCAGCAAGCGACCCATACATTCCGCGTCTAGAGCCTGGAAGGTTAAAGATTTATTTAGAAGAAAGAAAGAAATTCATTTATTTATGTGATTATATGACATATTCGCAAGAAGTAGCGCTGCTCCCAGCTCTGATTTGCTAAATTCGATTTCTCCTGATAAAGTTAACCCTGTTTATATGTATTATTTTTTTTTTTTTTTGTAAAACATATTGTACAGACGCCAGCACATTAAGCTACTACAGTCTGTCAGATTTCTTTAATATACTTTCCACTTTATCGCTGAAACATAAGGTTCAAAGTTGATTGGGAAAATCTGACAGTTTCGGGTAGCTTGATGTGCTGGCGTCTGTACAATTGTTTGTTTTTCCCCAATAAATAAATAAATAAATCTATGTATTAGTATTTATTCTTGTATTTTACAGTTATTTTCGAGCTCTCTCTCTCTCACCGCGCATGTTTTTTCTCTGCATCACCCTAAGTTTGACTGGTAGAAAATGCCTAGTCCGCCTTTGTACAGTATTTGTTTTTACTTGTGCATAGTGTTTTAATAAATAAATTATACAACGCAAGGCAAAAGACAAGAAAGGAATTAAGTACAGAAACACAAACTGAAATAAGTTATAAAGACAAATGATATAACTAACTCTGCACTCTACGTCTGCATTTCAATATCAGTAACAAAGGCTCGAGGATTCCTAGTGTGCCTACTCATAAAATCACGTGGGTGAACCAGTGGGTCGTTTGCCTATAATAATTTTGTGTAATAAATAATTAAAATATTTGATTCCTCAAATAATTTATGAGGTAACTCTCCTGTTCGAACGTGATTAGATACCTACTTCTTAAGTTAACAAACGTAATAAGTATTTTACCTCATCACAGTTGAAGATTAACACTAAACGACCGACAAGGCCACCCAATGCTTTCACAGATTCTGTCTTCCCAGTCCCCGCTGGGCCGAAAGGGTTTCCAACTAACCCCAGATGCAGGGACTGAAATTTAGAAGAAAATTAATTAACATTGAGTATAGTGCATTGTGGGAAGGCCCCTTACAAGGTGGACTGACAACTTATTGAAGGTCGCGGGAATTTGCTGTATTCAGACAGCGCAGTATAATACCAGTCGTTGTAGCGAATAAGCGTTATGTGCGTACGAATGGAGCGTTATGTGCGTACATTCCAAATACATCCCAAGCTGCTTGGATTAAAAACAACAATAACTTAATTTATTACCTGTGTTAGAATGAAAAAACAGTCGTCAGCTAGTTCGGTTCGCACAAACTGTCCAGTGTTAACTCCGAGGTACTCGTATGAGTATGATATCTGAGCTAGACCCATTTTAGCTACCACCTCCTTTGAACTTAGCAAATAAAACCTGCAAACGCAATTTTAATTGACGAAATTAATAACTTCACAACGGCATCTGACATTGCATGGAGGTACTTAAATACTTTTAATTTGAATATTTACCTGTTTTTTATCAAGTTAACTTACCTCAACTGTTTTTGCCAAAGCCAGTCGCTAGTCAATACAATATTGTTATCGATCAAAATTCTGATGACAGACAAATAGTGAGCACATTGTAATATGAGCGCTTGCCTTTTGCGTCGCTCACTTTCGTCCTCTATTTCTGCTGAAGCGTAGTATGAATTCTCTTTTTCAACATTCGCTTTTAATTTATGTAATTCTTTTGAGGTGATGGCCCTTTCTGCTTGCTCTGTGAAACGTATGTTTTGTGCGAGACACAGTATTTGCGTTGGTAGCGAAAATGGATCCTGCTCCTGTAGCGAATCTGTGACAATGCATTTTAAGGTCATGCTCTTTAGTGACGATCGCATCTCAGCCTCCAAATTCTTCAGCCATACCTAAGCACAAAATAAAAGGTTTTAAGAGTTCATAAGTTCTCACCGTTATGTAGATTGTCCAAAATCATTAATGAGATTTTAAGACCGATGTCTGGATTAAACATACCTCTACTGGGCAATCGATATCAACTGGGTGGTCTAACTGGAATGTTTCTCCGTAATGACTACACAATGCAGTAATAGATATGTCTCCGGGGCCGAGACGCACGCCAGTGATTCCAGGGAACAGCTTCTTGAGATGGGTCTGCATCACAGCTTCCCTTCCTTCAGCGCCGGCGCGAGCTTGGCCGAGTAGTTCCAACAAATCATCGTCGCTCAGGAAGTAAAGCCTTGGGAATACTGAACGTTTTTCCTAGAAACATGTTTGCCAGATAAAATATCTTTTGGATATTGGTTTAATGACTTATGATATTGTTTTTGAAACTGGTGTTTTTGCTACTCTTGCTTACTAGTCTAAAACTATGGTACCTCAGATGAATACATAAACATTCAGTGCACTGTGTTTACTATGGGTGAATATATTATTGGTACACCTCTGCCAAACCCTTTGGGGAATATGGGCGTGATGTTATGTTATGTATGTATGAACCGAGTGTATTATTTTTAGGGATCCATAGTCAACAAGGAGCCCTTATAGTTTCGCCATGTTCGTCTATCAGTTCGCCCGTCCGTCCAACCGCAGCTTAGCTCAAGACTCTTAGTACTAGAAAGCTATAATTTGGCATGGATTTACCTATTAATCACGCCGACAAAGTGGTGAAATAAAATCATAAAAAAAAAATATATATATTTTAGGGTACCTCCTCTACACGTAAAGTAGGGATGTTTTTTTTTCTCGTCTACCCCATGATGCGGGGCATCGTTGAATAGGTATTTCAATACGGGGATCCGTTTGTGAAATATTAAGCTTTAAAGTGCTAATTTTTGTTAGTCAAGTGTCCTCTCCCCCTGCCAGCTAAATGGTTGTTTTTGGATTTGTGAAAAAATTCACGGCACTAGCGCGCACTATAACGAAATTAAAAGTAAAACTATCACAGCTAAGTAGGCTTTACCAGTTTACGAGTGATAGTCGACCAACTTAAATTTGCAGTTGCAATGTATGGGAGAACATGATTTTCAACTACAATATTAAGTTTGTTCTTGGAATAAATTCATTAAAACTACGGATCCCTCCATTGTGCGTGGTCCGACACGCACTTGGCCGGTTTTTTTTATAAATAGAAAAGACTTTTGATTGTTGTTAGGGCTTTTGGTTGGTAAATTAGCCAGCGCCTGACGTAAATTGACGTATTTTTAGTAGCCAATTTTTTAATCACGTCTAAACTTGTCTATGGAGTATCTTAATTTGAAAGGACTAAACTAATATTTATATCCTGTCCTTTTCTTAATGAAATAGAAAGAAAATGATCCACTGAACTTAAATTTAGTTTAGTTTGTGAACAAGGGAATCGGTGCCATTATTATAGTTTCGTAAGTACCTACTGAACTTTTCGTTTCACTTTGATAAGTTGAGAAAGGATTCCGTGAGCAACTTCGATCAACTTTAGACATGTAATTTCTCAACTTCCGTAAGTTGTAAAAAATACGACAAGCTACTTACAAGATAGTTTACATTTGCAAATTTATCATAAATTAATTACGAAAGGGACTTACGTGAGGAAAACTTACAAGTGTAAGGCCAGCCTAATGTACTACAATAACTATGTATCAAATAAGCAGGCAGACTTATGCCTATTGAGTCAGCGTAATACATGACATGTAACAAAACCTGATTCGTGACTATTAACTTCATCTACGTTGTTGTAATTGCTGTTTAATTACTCGTAAATTATTCACGGTTTAAAAGTTTGCAAACCGGAAACTGCAAATTATGATAACATATTATGTTATCATAATTTGCAGTTCAATCGTTTCATTAGTTTTACTTACATCAATGTAAAGATTTAAGGCTGACTGGCAAGCTAGAAGTTGCTCCGAAATAGAATCCAACATGGGCTGGAGTCTTGAGGACTGGAGAAGTGCAGATAGTCTCGGATCAGATTCCAAGATCCTAGTCACTTGTCGAAATCCTTGGTCTACTTTCCGGAACTTGACTCCTAATTCGCCATCGTCGTTGGAGAGAATTGGTTCTAAATACAACCATCTGTAATGGAAAATAATAATAGGACAGCTGGTACTTTAAACTTACACTCAGTACCATAGATCCTGTTCCCAGATAACAATGCGGCAAGCAGCTAAATACCAGTTCAAAAAAAAATGTACCTGTAACTTTTACATTAAAGTCAGCTGTTTCTACCTTGCTACAGCTAAAAAAGTGCAGCTATAAAGATGTACCTATAAATAAATTATGACAGTGTTTTTACAATAAATTCGCAGTTGTACAAAGTCCATTTGCTGACGATATAAACTTATGATGATGTTCTTTTCTAGTGTTTGCCCGCTATTTTCATCGGTGTGCTTCTTTGACTAGGCCAATTTACTGCTGTATTTAGTCGGTGTGCTACTTTTACTATTCAACCACCATCGGTGGGACCACTGATTATGAAGTTAATATAATACACAGATTAGGTCCATTTTAATAGCTCTGAAAATCAAACCTTAAACCACGGGTTACATAGTTATGTAGTCGAAAGATAGGTTAATCATCCAGCTGCAAAAAGTTGGAAGTTTTAGTAAAAATTGGGCGTTGTCTCTGTCACTCATATCTGTGCTGTGTGACCATCTCTTTCTAAACCTCAATTCAGGCTCAAAGCTCCTACTGGAAGGGATTGGATTGGTTTTTTTTTATTGGATTGGTCCTGTAGGTAGCTTAGGTGGTCAGGTAATAGTTAGATGGGTTAATTTGATTGTTCTTATTAACATATTGACATTTTGGCTAGCCATTTTCATTGTGGGCGTTAAGGGCTTCATATAACAAATTATGTAGTGGAAGACAGAACTTGTGGTGACTCGTAGGTAAGTTACCTAGGAGTCAGTAGCTGTACCTACACCACATGTTCAATGGTTAAAACTATTGAAATTTTACGCAACATAACTATATAGCTTGTTGAAATAATGTAAGTAGGTATGTTTTAAATAGATCATAGATTGCAGTAGCTAAAAAAATTACCATTATCAAATAACTAATGTTCTGATTCTGACCTGCGACATTGTTATATACTGATAAGGAGGTATGAAGAAGCTATATTAACGTATGTAGCAACTATTTGACATGTACTTATGCTCCATTCAACCAATTTATTTATAATTTGTTAGATAATGATTCTAGTTATATATAAGGTACAGTTTAATAAGGGTTGTAAGTTAAATCCGTAGTAAATGAAATATAAAAACAATTTATGGCAAAGTTTTATTAACAATTAAGTATTGGTGCCTCGTATAGTACAATATCGTTATGGAAATATAGAATAGCGTCTCAAATGCAATAGAATGACTAAAAAAATGGAATCAAAGAAACAATCTCAATGTTTAAATGCATGCTTTATCAGCCATAAGACTGAGACTTACATATCAATATAAAATAAGGGAAAAGTGTAAACTTAAAAGTGAAATGTAAAATTATATGAAAAAAAATATTCAAGATAGAAGAAGACTTCTTATAAATTTTACGAGAAACCAAATCCATTGCTCTATTCCTGGTACCTACTGAAACTGAACAAAAAAAAGACATTTCAAAATACAGATATTTAACGACGTTACAGCCACAAAAGTTCTTTCATATTTTAAGTTTACACAACGACCTACGTATACGTATTTATAAAATACTTATGATGGTACAGACGCCAGCACATCAAGCTACTACAATCTGTCAGATTTATTTAATAGATTTTCAACTTTATCGCTAAAGCATAAGGTTCAAAGTTGATTGGGAAAATCTGACAGTTTCGGGTAGCTTGATGTGCTGGCGTCTGTACAATATACCTTGTATTATCTACAGTGGCAGTATAATTAGTTTACGGTAAATACAAACTACAAAATTAATTATTTCATACAGACACACAGAAAATATATGTTATGGCAAAACAGCACAAAACATAATATAGTGCTCATAAATTACCTATAATTAACAATAGTTATAAGAACCCTATTTTTTTCTTTTGAATTAAATGAAAGTTTACATTTTTTATATCCACATTATGTCAACACATTAGAAATTATAATGTAATTCTTTGGAATAGTTGTCTAAATAATGATACAAAATATATTTCTACTTACAATCAATTACCGCTAATTTTATTGATGACCGTAATTATTTTCGGAAATATATATTCTGATTTTAATTACCTATTATTTATACCTATACGTAATTTGTGAGCGCCCCTCACTGGTAAAAAAACATAAAACACGTCTGTCACAAATAGCTAATGAATTGCGTATTTTTTAACAAAGATGAAATTATTTTTACATGTTATGTTCTTTTTAAAAGTATGTACTTTAATATCTGTAAGCTTTTACATAAAGTAGTCTAAACAAAATTACTATTTCAAATGCATGCGAAATATATTTTTTTAACAGAGTTGTCATATAACTACAGCAATGAAATATTGAGATACACATCATGTTACTTTTGTTGTTTACAACCCACACTCCTTTGTAATATAATACAGATATAATGTAGTTAAACTACATAATATATCATTATAACGAGCAATGACTAACACTGCAAAACTCACAGCATTATGGCACAAATGGAAACAGTAACAACATTCGGAAAATATCTGCATAAGTATACTTAGTTACAATACCGACGACAAAAACTATAGATAACATATTTACGTTGTGCAAGACCTGTAGTTATCAGACCGTTTTGTGATTTCAGATAGGTAGTAGTTCATTTGCGTATTGAGTTCGCCTATTTCCTTTTCTAATTTATTTAACTGTTCATTGTGATCGTTATACAAAACTTCCATGTTAGCTAGAAGTTTAAGTTGCGATTGAGTGTCACTGGCTAGCTTTGTAGCACGTTTTAGTAAAAGTTGCGCTCTTTCTCTTGAATTTGAAGTTTGGCTAGCACGCTCAGCAAGAGACATATTAGTATGCTTGAAATCTTGCCTTAACTGCCGCGCTGACTGCTCAGCTCCTTCAGCGCGACCAACAACATCGTTTGCTTCTTGTTTCACCTGTTCTGCGTCACTTTCTATCTTCAATATATCCTTCTGTAAATCAGAAAGTCTCAGACGCAAGCCTTCAACTTCATCTTTTGTCTCATTGGCTTGTTTCTGTGCGTGTTCTGTTTCAGTGGCTATGGGAACTAAATCATTTTTGGCTGCCTCGATATCATTGTTGGCTTTATCGATTGCATTTTCTGCAGCATCTTGGGCTGCTTGTGCTTCATCTAAAGCGTCCAAAACTTTATTTGCCATCTCTAAAGTTAAATTAGCTGCTTTATTGATGGTGGTGGCGTTAAGTTTCAAAGCCTTAGCTCGTTCTAAATCTGGTTTAGTTTCGGCAATTATATTTTCAATGTTAGTCAACTGCGATACTGAAGAATTGATCCGCTGAGACAATTCCGTTATTTCTTTAGGCTCTATACTTATAGACAAGTTAAGTATATCATTAGCTAAAGTTCTGACGTCTGCAGGAGTGTTTGAGGTATTTGATAGGAATTCCTTTAGTTCAGCAGTTAAATCTTGACTTTCATTTGTTACTCTTTCTGCGGAAGTTTTAAATTCATACGCTTTGCTGAAAAGGTCTTTTGCTCTTGATCTGACATCAACGGTATCTTGTTTTACTGTAGATATCAATTTAAACAAATCCTCTGCAGTGAGTTCATGTTCTTTAATTCGATATTCGGTCTTGTTTGCAAAATCTAAAGCTTGTTCTGCTTTAGTAACGGCTCCTTGGTCACAAGATATACCGCCACATTTTCCACATCCAGCACCACCGCAAATATCACAACTATCACTTTCTTGACCACACATTTTTTCATTTAACTTTGGCATCTGTGACTCCAACTGGGACAGTTGAGCTCGGATATCATCTAATTTTTTATCATTTTCATTTTGAGTGTTATTGAAGTTAGCATATTGCATTTCAATAAGACGGTCAGTATTTTTAATTTGTCGATCAGTATTTGCTATTACAGTTTGTACATTTTCGGCGTCGTCAGCAGCTTTGACAGCTCTTTGTTTAGCTTCACGGGTCAAGTTAAGAGCTCCTTCTAAGTTAGCCTCCTGTAGTTTGGTTGCGTTATTTCCTAATTCAGTAGTTTTTTCCTTTAAGTTTTCGATACTTGCTCTTAGACCCTCTAAAGTAACGTTACCAAGGTTTATTTTAGACGTAAGAGCATTAAGATTTTCGTTGCTGTGCTTTACTTTCTCGTCAGCTTCAGATAATAAGTTTTGTAGGCTAGTCACATTAGACAGTAAGTCTTTTACTGTCGTTTTTCCTTGCTTTGCGCTGTCAAGTATATTTTCTACTTCAGAAAGCTTTTTAGTCATTTCATCAAAATCTCTTGTGTAGGCTCCAGTAGCACCGACTACTTTGATTTTACTAGCATTGCCGATCGCGTACTCTGTTTGCGAACGTAAGTCGTCGATTAGTCGATCCCAATTATCGAAACATTCACCACAGGCGTAGCACCGTGGGGCCTCACCTAGGTAGCCTCTAGCGCACATGTCACATTTATATCCACCGATGCCTGGTTTACAAATGCATGAGCCATTTTCTCTCATGCACTGGCGTGAAACAGAACCATATAAATCACAATCGCATTCATAGCACTCAATGCTAGGAACACCCCAATGGTTTTCTTGACATTGATCACATTGTCTGCCTCCATGGCCTGGTTTACATTCACATTTTCCTATGTATGGATTACATTGGGGTGATAATGACCCAATAGGATCGCATTCACATGGATCACATCCTGTTCCTAAAGCTATTCTCCAATGATTTTCTGTACATTGATCGCAATTCACACCCATGACATTCTGGAAACAAGGGCACTGACCTGTATTCCCGTCACAATTTCCTATTGTGAAGTTAGTGCCCAACTCAGAGCAGTTACATTGATAACATGACTTGTCTAAAGCATTTCCGTAGTATCCTTCAGCACACACGCCACAATGGTCACCGGCTGTATTATGAAGGCATTGTAAACATTTTCCAGTGTAAGGGTCACAATTGCCAGGTTTAGTAATATCTATGTTTTCGTTACATTCACACTGTTCGCAAGTACCTCTGATCGGATCTCCGTAATAATTGTCAGCACAAACATCGCATAGTGGTCCAGCATAGCCTTCTTTACATTCACAGACTACATCCTTTGTATCGGGGTCTAATTCACACCGGTCTGCGTGACTGCTCTTATTTGGATCACCTATTATTCCTGGACACGGGCATGGTCTACAAGGTATATCGATACCAAGTCGGGGATCACCGTAATATCCTTCAACACATCTTTCACAACGATGTCCTTCCGTGTAGTCTCTGCATTCTCTACATGCTCCTGTTTTATCATCACATTCGACTGCGTGTCCATTACAGTCACATTGTTGACAGTTGGGGAAATTGAAATATCCAGGCTGACACAAGTCACACGCTCGGCCATACGTATTGGCTCTACATTTACATTGTCCACTTGTTGCATCGCAAAAGTTATCAAGAGATCCTATACTGTTACAGTCACAACGCTTGCATCCAAATTTGCTGAATCCGTAAGTGCCGGGAGCGCAGCGGTCGCATCGAGCTCCAACAATATTTTCTACACATTGACAATAACCAGTATACTGATCGCATTGATGGCTCTTAGACCCTGTAGGGTCACACTGACAAGACTGAGATCCATTCCTTATATAGAATCCGATACTAGCATGATACTTTTTACAGATTTCAGGTACGTTTTCTCTATTCAGGTCGTAATAATATGGGTCACCACAATTAAACCGATCGAATTCTTCTCTCATGGAACTGTTATTTGCCAAAAAAGGAAGGTCATCAAAAGATGGAATAAGAACAATAGAATCAATTAAAATAGAAGCTCTTGAATTTGGAGAACCGCTGTCTTGACGTCCTAAATAAATACGAATTTCGGTTTCTTTACCTTTTTCCAAACATATTGCCGGTTTCACTAATACACTGCGTTGGTTTGCTGGTAGGTTGGTTGTAATGGTGTCTTCCTCAGGTCGTACATTTGCACATGGAGAATCTGAATCAATCGGTAACGGTCGCTTCACTAATATAGTTGCCTCTTCCCAGCTTATAGACGATTGCGGTTCATACCTAATTAATACATTGTAATTCATACTCTTCTCTATGTTATTTATAACAAAAACGAGTGTGCTGCTCTCAGGGAGCTTCATAAAACCAGGTCCAGTCCAGGTCTCTTTCCTACCATCTGGATAATTTTGCCTAATGACAACGTGACACGATTGACTTTGAATAGCATTATCATCAATTTGGGAATCGCATTGACTCGATTCACCTTCAATAACAATAGAATCAAGAGCTCCGACAAAAAAGTTTTGAATAGGTTGATCACAACGACGACCAGAAACATTTGGTCTACATTTACATTGTCCTGTTATCACATCACAATCCCGGTCTAATGAACCACCAAAGTCGCAGTCACAAGGTTGACAACCATCATCACTATCTGACAAACCGTAAAACTCTGGCAAGCACTGATCACAATTCCTTCCAGTAACATGTCGTTTACAGAAACAATTTCCAGTTCCGGCGTCGCAACCTCTTTCGTTGATTGTACCTAAGTTGTTACAGGTGCACGATTCACATCCATCAGGATTACTAGGATCAAAGTTCCAAAATCCGTCGCCACATCTGTCGCACCTGGCGCCATCGACATTCGTCTTGCAAAGGCAGCGACCAGCAGTTTTGTTATTAGCGGTGTCTGTCTCATCATCACAAAGGATTTCTTTATCAGTGGTGCCCTCTGGATCGCAATCGCAAGCTTTACATATATCTGGACTCTGGATATCTAAGTTGGGGTCTTTATAAAACTTAGGCTTACACCGTTCACAATTGACACCCATGGTACTGTGTTGACAGTTATCACACACGCCTCCACTAATTTTACCAGTTTTATTGTAAACGGCAGGATCGAAATGACATGTTGTTGCATGATTGTTACATGTACATCTCTTACAAGCATTTGAAGTTTTCCCAACAGCTGGTTGCCATGGAAGATCATTGTAAAAGTCTTCACAATATTCACAGTTTAAGCCACGGGTATTATGAGTACATTCGCAGCGTCCGTGTACCATATTGTTCTTGGACTCCACTCCTGGCATTGGTAAACAACGGGATGCGTGCCCGTAACAGGAACAAGAACCTCTCACTGTCATTTCATAAATAGAATAATAGTACTTCTCTTGAATTTCCGCTCTGTTGTCCAGTTTATCATCACCAAGAGTATGCAGTTTTGTGAAATTTATTCGAAGATTGGTCATACGTAATAAGTTTTGCACTTCTTCCGAGTATGGGTTGGTCACATTTATATTAGGTGGCAAAACTCTAAATATCACTTCACCTTCCGTGGATGGGGATACGCCAGAGTAACGCGATTCACAAACCACTTCTGTCAAAGAACGCTGTGTGTGCTTTGGAACGCCTGGAAAATGTTCGTCGCACTTGTGCGCAAAATATCGATAGACGCGCCAGGTTTTCCCAAAGTCGAAAGATCTCTCAACTAACATAGCTGCAGGCCGAAAAGTTTTGAACTGTATTATCAAATGCGTGAGATGGAATTCCGCCTCCATATTGAGTTGTACCGTCACATTTTCTTTGCCATTTTCAGACTGCCACCATGATTTCGTTCGCGTTCCCGGGTAGTACTTGTAGATGATGTTTTGTATTCGATGGTTGAGAAACGGGTTGTGAATGGTGCTGTTGGTCGAGTCACACCAAAAGCATTTCTTCTGTTCCAAATGCGACACGATGCAGTACCGCTCACGACCCTGTCCCCCGCACGTGGAGGATGCAAAGAGTCTTGATTCACGGCCAATAAGCAGGTTGCCTGTGGCCGGGTAGCAGGAACTTAGTTCACAAGAACGATCGTAAAGGCGGGGGTCGGCGCGCAGGCGGTCGCGCTCCCTGCTGTACACGGCGGCGCCGCCGGCGATAAGCGCCGAGAAGATAAACAAAGCGCGTAGAGCCATGACGCGGTCCGGGCTCTCCGCGCGCCGCTCACTGCACTGGCGGCCGCTTTGGGCCGAGACACTCTCGCGCTGCCTCACGCCCCCCGCCACCCCGCTGCCCTACATTCACAGGACCGCACTCGGCTGCCAAACGGAACATTTGCTAGGGATCCAATCGTAACTTTTGCTGTAGGTACTTACCACCCTGAAGTATTATTTAGTAACAAAATGTTTAAGTAGCATAAATCTTAATATAATCATAGGACAGTTCTGAATTACTTAATTAGGCCAAAAATAACATTATACGTCCAAAATTGATTGTTTTTATATCATAATAACTTATTCTGGAACAAAATTCTAAAGAATTTCATTTTCAAGTAACTGTTGCTTGATCTCTGAAGTTTTGCGGGGTCATAAAACTCGTGGTATTTGAGCTTAACCGAAAAGCACACACTGATAGAAACAGGTACAAATCGGAGTGGAATGCGGCCCTGTGCGAGGCGACGACCGCTCCCGCCCGCACGCCCGCTCGTGCCGTTCTCCGAAACGGGCACTAAGCAACAAAAATAACATCGCTTTTCGGGATGCGCTTTTTGTTTTGGTCGTTATTATGGCAACAAGCTTCCTTGTAATCTCACTTAACGACTAGGGATATTTTAGTACCACTTTGTTTATTATTGGCAAACTTAGTACACGGACTTATAATTATTAACTGTCTTGTCCTCAATAATAGTTGATATTTTGAGGTGTTTGTGAACGATGTACAGTAAAATGCGTACATACGAGATCCCATTGGTTAGGTCACGCTGTGTCCGATACGGCCAGTCGGTTCGTCAGAGCCGGCCTTCCGCCCTACACATCCGCCGTTGATAATACATTCGCGATCTAAATGACCGACCACCCAGACCGAAAACATTAAAAATATATTATATTATTTTAAAATCCATGTAAATTACCCGGATAAAGCACTTTTTAAATTTGGCAAACAGGCCTATATGTATAATACTTATATCGTATTCATGCACCTCTAGCATAAATAAGATATGCGGATACCAGAGGAGACTAAAACTGTGATTGAAACTCTATTTCATAATATTTGGAAGATTGCCTACAACATCACGAAACTATATGCTGCTATGAGCCTCAATACAAAACAATAAGGCTCGAGTTGTGAAGGGGCCCTCAAATTGTTTAGTGAACTGAACACAAGAGAATTTATGAACGCTTGAATTGCTTATAACAATTTAAAAAGCTTCTCTGTTCCTTTATTACTTCTGTTTGTATAGGAGTTTACCCAAGTACCTAACTCTGAAGATGCGAAATTCAAAAATTATCTGCACTTTTTGGTCTTGGTACCTATTTCTTGATTTAGATAGAATAATCGGTGAGGGCAGCAGTCTCCGAGGGCAGAGCGAACGCCAGATGTTCCGAAGGATTTTATGTCATCACATTAAAGAGACCGCAGCTGTAGTTTGAATGTTATAAACCGGAAATAGAACAGAGAGCCAACATTTCGGAGAAGAGCATAATTATGCTTTTAGATGATTGTGCATTGATAAAGCTCAAGAGAAACTCGGATGACATCATTTGTAAATTTATGAGTTTTAAGTGTAAGTAGGTATGTGTAATTAACAGCGTTACTGCAGTTTCTGCACAATACAAAACGTTGACCTAGGTATGATACGCTACTTAGAAACTTTAACGATATTAGCACCTTCATGGTCTCATTATGATTTCTCCACACTACCTACTAATGATGGAGCTTGTCATTTATTATTTCTGGAAGACTTAGACTTAAATAAAGGAGAATTAAAAGGGGAATTATAAAACGAGCGATTAAAAAAAAGCTTTGCGACTGATGATGACATACTGTATTAATAACTTGAGCGGTATGAATTTGAGTAAGCGAAAAATTAACTAAACTAACGACGAATATTGATTAATAATAAAATCCAGAACGAGCTTACAAAAAGTGGATTGTGATAAATCCATTTCATATATTAAAATTTTATCCGAGCGACTACATTACTAAGTGAGCGACTGGAAATACAGAGAGGGCAACTTAGAAAAACACAAGATTGAACTTGAGAACTTAGGATGCAAGAGCGAGCGAAGCGAGCTCGTTACTTGGGGCACCCCGACACGGACAGGTTAGGTTCGAAGGGGATGACGGGGGCTCAAGAGCGAGCGGAGCGAGCGAACGAGCCCCCGTCATCCGCTTCGTGTTAGGTTCCTTTAAACCCTGCAGACAGAAATAGGGGCCCCGCGAAGCGGGGCTCCGTCGACTACGCCTTATTATTATTTTAAGTAACTCAAATTAATGTTTGTAAGATACTATTCTGTTGATTTTTCGTCACTTACAGTCAGTCGCTCACTTAGTAATTATATAACCCAAATTAATTAATTTTGACACTTAAAATTGTAATTTACAGTCACTCGTTTTATTGCTACCCGAATTAAAATAGAAAGTGTCGTAGTCAGCCAATTACAATTACAACAAGTCTTCACTTATAAAACAGAATAATCAAAGAAAGTATGTTAACACCAGTAGAGTCCACAAAAAAAAAAAAAAAAGAACAGTAGAACATTCTGGCCGAGGACACACTAGACACCTAACGTAAAAACCTAAGTAATTAATGTCATTCCAATGGAATGATCATCCAATTTGTTACTAGGTTAGGTATTATGGGAATCGGTAGAGTGACAAAAAAAAATAATTATTAGGAGAATATGGACTAAGAAGACAGACAATGGGACGAGTTAGGAAAAAAATGTTGGCCTGACATTTGATGGCACACCGGCCAGCTTTGTGCAGGGGTTGTAAATGTCAAACTGCAAATGTTTATGAGGGAAGTTACTAAAAGTTTATTACTTTGTTTGAATCTTTAGCTGTGTCCTTTGGTGGCCATTTTCTGCCCAAAGCATGGATGAAGAAACTGTTGAAAAAAAAAGTTAAACCTTTGAAAGAGTCGCTTCTTCTTAGCGAATTAATTGTAGAAAATGGAATATACTTTATTGTACAGACGCCAGCACATCAAGCTACCCGAAACTGTCAAATTTTCCCAATTAACTTTGAACCTTATGCTTAAGCTATAATGTTGAAAATCTACTAAAGAAATTTGACAGATTGTAGTAGCTTGATGTGCTGGCGTCTGTACTTACACCAAAATTGTAACAGCTCGTTTACAATTTTATACCTATTACCTATTATTTTTAGCTGAGAAAACAAGTAAAAGCTCTCATGATTCCCTGATCTGGGCTTCAGTCTCTTAGGTGGGATGTTTTTTAATAAGGAACTGCCAATAATAATTCTGATAAAGGCGACAATTCTTAGTCACGAAAACAAAGAATGGGCCCAATGTTCAAATTATATGATACATAAAATGACGTCATAGCCGGGTGAGTTAGATTTAATAGCCAGCGGCCTCTTAACTAGTCAGATAACATGTTACAATTTCGACAGTTTCAACGATAACCCCTTATCGGTGCCAAGACTAGAAACGTTATGTCCAATAATAAAAGTATCACCATTGAGACATTAATAATAATCATTTAAAATTGGGAAGAGCAAAACCTAACACGCAAGCATTATGGTAAGTATGTAGTTACTGCCAACGCAACGCTATGAATCCTCTAATGTTATAATTTGAGCATGAGGTAATTCAGTTAAAGCGAAATATTCAATTCAGATTGAATTGAGGTGTCTCATGCTTCAGATATAATTCAGAGTCTACCATATCAGCTAACAAATAGAAATTCGCTGCTATCACAACAAGGAACTGTTGAATAAAAATAAGCTTGGAATTGAGGCTAGTATAAATATAAATTAAAACATAAGGAATTAACAAGAGTTCAGTTAACAATGTTAAAGACGACAGTGACGCTGTGAATGAACGCTTTCCCGCCGATAAGGGTTCATTCTCAAAACGCGGTTATGATGTCAAAGTTCACACAAGATAAACAACTTGGCTACTGATCCAATCTATTATCTTACTGTTGCCGTACGTAGATGGTCCGTTTTTAGCATTTAATTCTTGTTTTTATTTATTTTTATTGTTACCAAAAACCCCTCGACTGTGCCATAGCGCCATCTTAGCCGACAAGGGCTCATATACCAATTTTCACAACCATTTTATCATACCATTATTCGTCATTGCTGTTACTAACTTAAATCTTTTTTTAAGTAAGAAAATTGGTTGAATATGATAAAAAATATATCCTGGCTAAAATAAACCTTATAGAAAGGTAGGTAAGTAGGTAGGTATGTAGGTCTTGGTAGGCATATGAACTTGGCATAGGACAAGAAAGTAAAAAAACTTGTCTGATTCAAGAAGCAACTACGTAGGTCTACCTAAACTAAATATCAACAGGATGGCGGTTCCAAAATTATCCACAGACTTTATGGTGCGGCAAGGAACAGAATAATCATAAAATTCTCGTTTGACGTATTACCTCACTGCGTACGTCGTTGACCGAAGCCAATGAAAGGGCTCTATGGATCGTGTGGCATTCCATTGGTGATACAAGAATACTTTCATTAGATAATATTACAGCTGTATGTAGGCTTGTTACAGCTTACCTAATAGGTATTAAGATAGTATAAGTTTATGGTGGTACTATTTTAAAATATGATGTCATGAAATTAGTTTAAAAAATAGTTATTCCTCCATGTTTTGCTTCGGTCCCAGAATAAAAAAAAAAACGATAAAAATTTACGACGTTATATAATAATACAATAAACAAAGCGTATCGTAGTTTAATTTTACTACACTCTAGTTGTTTCTCTGGTTTTCACCTGGTCGTCTTTAAATCCAGCCGGTTGATTCTGTAATAATCTCACCGTGAAATTATAACTGAAGTGAGCTCGAAGTGAGCAGTGTCAATAGTGTTTATCCCTAATGACAGCTCACTTCACCATAGTTTTCACGGTGAGATGGTTAAAGAATCGCACGGCTGATATTGAAATACAAGATTAGGTGAAAAAACTTTACACTTGCGCCACACGGACTTGCATCCCTACTACGACGAATGCAGCTGTTAGTATCAGAACTTTTACAGTGTACTGTATAGTAATGTGTAGTAAAAAAGTCATAAATAATGTTGAAGTAATTTCTGTAATAGAAGTTGATCTCATCTTTGTATTGATAGTAATTTGTATTAAAATAAGGACAACCGATGTGAAAAATCACGCGGCAACGCAAAATAACTAACTCGGCACGGTTGGCGCAGTGGTTAAGCGATTGACTGCTGCGCTGCGTGTCGCGGGTTCGATTCCCGCACGGAACAAATATTTGTATGACCTACATGTATTTGTTCCGAGTCTGGGTGTTTTTCTATATATAATATGTATGTATTTACCAAAAAAAAATTGTATATAAGTAGTTTATCAGCTATCTTGTTACCATAACACAAGCATTAGGTTGCTTAGCTTGGGACAAATGGTGCTGTGTGAAATGTCCAGGGATTTATTTATTTTATTTATTTATAACTAACTGCTTTGTTCGTATTTTTTTAGCAATTTTAGGCAGTACATACCTAGTTTATTGAGATTATTTTACATCTGAGTTGTTGTTTAGGTAAGTAATTAAACCACACGCTATCTTTATAGCATGTCGCCTAATTTTGTAACAGTGATGTTGGAGTCAGGACAGCGACCCCGTGTTATCGACACAGCTTTACATCCTCAGTAGCTAATCTGTCCAAGCTAACAGTGGCGCCGATTCCCTTCTTCACAAACTAAACTTAATTTAAGTTCAGTGCATCTTTTTCTTTCTATTTCATTAAGAAAAGGACAGAAGGTAAATATTAGTTTAGTCCTGTCAAATCAGTCAGCGCCTGACGTAAATTGACGTATTTTTAGTAGCTAATTTTTTAATCACGTCTGAACTGGTCTATGGAGTACTTATCTTAATTTGACAAGACTAAAATAATATTTATCTTCTGTCCTTTTCTTAATTAAATAGAAAGAAAAAGATGCACTGAACATAAATTTAGTTTAGTTTGTGAACAATAGAATCGGCGCCAATGTCTAATAACTAAAATCTACTTGGTTTTGTTTCATCACGACACACATGATGCCAGTAGGCGCGCAGTGAGTTGCTACGGTGTCAGCACATTTCAATATAACGCTGTAATTAATAGCTGTATGTATAATAATAATAATATTCCACAACTTTCACACAACGTAATCTAGTCCCAAACTAACTGCAGAGCTTGTGCTATGAGTACTAGACAACTGATAAACATACATTTATATTTCTAAATACATACATATTATAGACAAATTACACCCAGACAAAGAACAAATGATCGTACTCATCACACAAACATTTGTCCTAGGTGGGAATCGAACCCACGACCTTGCGCATAGCAGTCAGGGCCACTGACCACTAGACCAACAGGCCTGCCAGATATACAGCGTGTAACGGAAAGGGGGTATCAACCCTGAAGGAGGTGAATGTGCTCATGAAGTTTTGTTGAGTTTCATGAGCACATTCACCTCCTTCAGGGTTGATACCCCCCTTCCGTTACACGCTGTATATGTATGCTAGATATTAGTTTTCAGGGTCATTTTAAATTAGCTAGTGAAACTCCGCAGACGTGATGGGCACAGATATGTATAAGTATCTATACATGATATTATAAAACAAAAAATAAACTAATTTGATGATTTTTTTGGGGTCATCAACCTCAGGTAGTTAGTTTAGTCACTTGAAATATATATATTTTTTGTAAAGTTTACAGACGTGACGCTATCGATATCTAAATAAAAAATAAAAAAAAAACAGATTTTCTTAACTAATACTTTAAGTAACAATACAACAACAACACCAGGTAGTAGTTGATCCCAATATTTTTTTTTCAGATCTTTTAGTATTTTTTTTTTTTTTTGTGTTTAGATATCAATACACATCACGTGTGCAGCTTCGTTAGCAGAGGGTCAAATTAAATTAAATTTGACCCTGTATTCTTCTTTTTACCTATTGTGATTTAACGATCATTGACCATAAAAGGTGAAACTTTTATCATCATGATGAGGCAACGCGGCTTTCAAAGCTAGTCTTTAATTTATCAAAATGTAGGTCGAAGAATTATGAGAACTAATACGGAGATCCATTTTTGTAGTGAGTAAACAATATGAGTGATAATCCTAACGAAATAGAACTGAACATTACATATTAGCTTACTGGCTACTGCCTCTCCGAATCACACATAGCCGGACATCTACCTATGCCTGCCTACAAGGTTGATCGGTAAATAGTGAGTCATGCGTTCTAAGTAGAAACTTTCATCAACCACTTGCTCGTTTATTACCAAGGCACAAAATGTATTAATATTTCTATGTATGACATTTTAGTACAGTCACCAATGAAACAGGTAGGACCTAGTTCCCACTGTACTAATTTACAACATTATTATACTAAAAATAATGTTGTATAGGGTAGGGTAGCCTTCACCAAATATGGTAAGGTAAGAGAGAGATGGCAACTCAAAAACCGCTCTTGCGGTAATGATTAGAAAGCATGTAGGTATTTGCTTGTTTGGTGCTACATGTAACGCTTTGTTTTGCTGAAAATCCGCGACAGGTTTGCCCAAATGATATTTTTCTGGCTCAATAGAATAATACATAATAGCAGTTGCAAATACTCAGATAAGCATTGTCACAGTGATGTTATCTATAACATTACCGTGTCACAGCACTGCTATAATTATTGTTAAATGTGCAAGTTCGTATGTAAGCAGGTACGCCTTGATACCGGATATGGATTATATTACCTGCAGTTAGTTCTACACTTGAGTGATGAAACGAAGGGAATTCCCCCAACATAAAGATAACGTTACCAGGACAAATAAATAACTCTGCTAGATTTGAATTCTGTTATTTATTAAATCTGAATTTTAAAAAGGTTTTCAGCTCTAATTCGTGTTTATATTAGTGGCGATCAAAGTTTTTATTGACTTTATAAAACATGGCTACAAGGCTGTTATAAAAAGTTATACTACAAGTGCCTTTGAAACATTTCTATTAAGATCAAGATTTCAGAACAAGACCATAATCAAAACCTAACAAAGTACATAATTAATAGAAAAATAGAAGAGTAGTCCAAACGGGAACTACGCGGAATATACGGTAAAAATAGCTGGCGCATCTGTCGCCCGTATGTTTACAGCGAAACAAATCCTTAGACGTGCACCGACCGATTTTGTTACTCGTTTTTATCTATGACAAGTAATGACAACTGATTCTATTTGTTCTTGAGTTGTTATTTAATTTTATATTAAGAATCAACTTTATGTAAAAACGTGAATTATCCATCTACAGTACCTACGTATATTTTTCGTGTTTTTTTGTTGATTGAATGAAATCTAGTTGGCGTCATGCATTCCTAGCCACAACCAGTCACACGCGACGTATTTGAAAGTTTAGTCTCAAGTAGTGCCTATTTTGCATTTTCTACTAATCCCTACCAGTGGAGGCCTACCTACTCTCTAAATCCGTCAACAAAGATACGGTCGTATCCTAGTTCGAAACTAAGTGAACCCTACACCGATTAACTTTTTTGGACGGACAAAATCATATCGGGAGTAGAGTAGGGACATCTGCCAAATCGTGGTGTCATTAATTCTTAGGTCGGTCCCCAAACTAATCTTATGTCCATAGGAGTAGGACTCGACCGTAACTTCGGGCGAAACTACAGATTTCGTGCTTAGGGAATAAAGGTACAAGTGGTCATAAGAAACTTGTTCTGAAATCGAATTGATAGACGCAATAAGGTGCAAGCATGTTTATCGCGCGAATATAGCATACTGGCAGTCTTCCTTGCGCGCGTCAAATCATAATTCGAATCCAATTCCAAATGCATATCAACTACAAGATGATAGTCATAAACCTACTTCTCCTTGTGTGGCATAAACCTACAATCCACCTGTCAGATAGATAAAAGATATAAATTACAGGAAAAGATTTAAATTACAGGATAACACAATGGGCGGATAAGGCCGCCCATCGTTGCACTCTATGTAAAATATTTAAATTTGTAAAACTTCGCTAAAAGCGATTTCAGTGCATCTTTGGGGTTGTTACAGACCTGCGTTGTGCGTGATGCGTGGCACGTAGCAACGCCCGCGCCGCTCTCAGCCGTGCGTCCCACGCACCGCATGCGTCCGAGCCGTTAGCGCCGCCCGACAACGACGAAACCACCCACTGTTGTTCCTCGATCTAAGCATTATTCTTGATTATTCAAATTGTTTTATAATAATACCGGCCTATTATTGTCCCACTGTAGGACAAAGGCTCTTCTCATACAGCGAAAGCATGAGCATTAATCACCACGTTTGTTCAGGACGAGTTGGTGATTTCAGACTTATACTTTTACAGCTTTAAATCTAAGTTTCTTTACGATTTTTGTACAGATATCAGTGATGTCCGAGATAAACTTAGAAACTACATATCAGCAAGTACTAATGTAAATAAAGCACATTGATTAGAGCCAGGATTTGAACCCACTACCTCGTGTACGAGGGGCGGGGGCCTTAATCACTTAGCCATTACGTATATATTTTAAAATACAATTTTTATTACCAAATATTTGAAGCTACCAAGCTGGGCTCTATACCACAAAACCTTACAAGTCTACAATAAAAAAAAAGTATACTGTAGAAAAAATTGCGTAAGTAATACAGAAATTACAAATATGTATGACTTACAATTTCCAATCTTGAATCTACAATTCTTTTGCATGTTTAAAAGCATAACTTTGCATGTTCTTTTAAAGCATGAGTGCTATGTTTAAATTGTAGACTTGTCGTGACAATTTAAAGACCTATTTGTAAGGTTTTTTCTTAACAATTGTGTGGCTTAGAGTTTTGTGGTACACCGTACACGGACAACTAATAAATACTACATCGTGTTCAATTTAATCCGTTGCCAAACATTATGTCAAATTATTTAAATTGCTGTTGTTATTTTGGAGTACAAGTCAAAACAGGTGAAATGAGAGTAATTTTAAAATAAGGTCATGGTCGTTAATGCCTAAGGTCATTGAGACGAAGATCCCGTTGAAATTGATATAACTGGACCGAAATTAAAAACCATATCCCAAATATTTATCGGGCAAGGTTAGCCTTGGGAACAAAACACGTCATCGGCAAAAAAAATGCGGTTTCAAGGAATTTATAAAAATGAGACAAAAACTTTGAGGTTGTATTTGAGAGAGCGAGACACTAGTTTGTTCTGGGCTGCCGAGTACTGTAGAACCTTTGTTTTAAAAGAAAACAGTACCCATTCACATTTTTTTTTGCCTGCATTGTCACTGATTTGTGGGTCTCAATGAAATAATGCGCTTGAGTTTGGGTATGTTGCGCACTTGCGCAGCGTCGTAATCCCACTGATGCAGCTAAGTTTACTAACACTAGAAAAAAAAATAACGAACAATGGCACATCCTTAAAACTTACCTTACTAAGTATTTCCTTAAATTCCTTCACTATAGGTGTGGGTCGCTTCGATTTGTCGTTGTAGTATGTGATATTGAACCGAGCGCCCGCGAACCAAATTTCGAGCTCGTTGAGAGCGTTTCTGATAGCAGACTCGCTGGATGCTGCTGTGCAGATTTTCTATAAAAGTAATAAGCGTAATGAAATCAAAACGGGTCATTAGGGAACCGAGTGTTTATAAGTAGAAGGATTAAGTAAAGCTTCCGTCTGAAGCAGGTTCTCCCCGGACACGGCCGCGTCCTCACGGTGGCGATCGGCGGCGGCGATTTCTCGCGTCCAGCCCTGGTCCAGGCCATGGTACGGAGCGAGAGTGCATGGGAAGCCGCCACCTCCTTCTGCAAAGCAGTAATGCTTGCGAAAGAGGAGGCGGAGCGCGTGAGGGAGAGGCAATCTGCACACTCACGCCCCTAGTCGCCGCAGGAGACGCCCTGGGCGTCGGGAGCCGAGAGCCGATTCCCAGCCACCGTAGGCGCGGGCTTGCGGACGGCGAGCAATTGGCAGCTCGCCGCCGTCCGGTAAGGACCAGGGCCCGGGTCGACGGCGCGTTGTATTCCACGCGCGCTTCAAAGACATGTCAGCACTAACTGATGGGGTCCGCTAGGGCCGATGACTGCCAGGGTCGCGGGTTGTTCGAAAGTTACCGTGGCCCCTGGCACTGGCAACTGAAGGAACACGGGTATGTTTTAATCAGTAAAAGTCTGACATACCCTCCCACTCCGCTCAGAGCGGAAGAAGTTATTTGATAATTTCCCACAAAAAAAAAAGGTATTAAGTAGAGTGTAAACTATTGTCTTTTTCTAAGGGCTCATATAGTTTGGTAGGCATAAAGTCAAATACCTTTTATCCGTGGAATAATGAAACCTGACAGTTTTATACTGAAACACTGTAAAAAAATTCAAAGTTCATTCGCATGATAAGACTTATACATAAATAAACATACGCTTTTTTCCCCTTTTTCCCACCTGCTACGATCCTTACATACTTCTTTTGTTTCGTTTAAGTTCATAAATCTGGTCATATACGCACACCGGTTGCTTATGATATAAAAGTTTGGTAGAATTCGCCCCAAGCTTAATTTGAAGTTTTATTTGATTTAGTGATAAGGTTTCGTGGGACAAAAGGACACAATTTTAAATTATTTAAGTCGATATTACACACAATAATAAGAACATAAATCAAACCAGTTATTGCTATACTGACTTTCTGGGCGTCTACAACATCTTGAAAACATATGGATTTTTTGTAACTACAGATGTTAGTTGTAGAGCTGAAATAACAATTTTAAAGAAGCGTGTGATGGCTGTAAATTACCTGTAAGGACTTGATATGTTTCTTGATATTCATAGCAGCAGTTAAAAGGTCTCTGACTTGCAACGTATCCGGTTTCTTGTACTCCATTTCCAGAAGACTGAAAACCTCATGCCAATGTCGTTCGGTAAACTCGTTGCCCCGAAGATATTTTAGTAAAGGAGCTAAATCCTGTTCAAATAAGTGTGAGAATTGTTATTTAGTCTGTTTGCTGAGAAAGGAGTTCTGAATCTTTGAGAAATTATTATCATTTGCATAGGTTTCTGTATCCTTAAGTTTCGCAAAAAATATCGAAATATGGTAAACATAAAATTAATTTGTAGACCGCTATGGATACCGATGATATCACCAAAGTCTAGTCTAAAGTTTTGAGCACATGTGTAATGATGTCATTGCACTAGCTCAACATGTATGTGAGCTGCAATACGCCGAGGTGATATAAATAACTAGTGGTGGTACTCAATAGTGGGACACTTGGATTCACGCGAGCAATAATACGCCGAAACGGCAGGTTTCAGACGTAAATAATGCGGGCTCATTACTCGTGTAGGCGAGAGTACAAATATGCGCTGGCACACAGGACTCATCTCGGTGAGAAGGAGTCGGCCGTAAACCACCACGCGGCCCCAGTGCGGGTTGGTAGATGTCACGTCTTAAAATTTTTGGCTCTAGGACACGGTTTCCTCACAATGTTTTCCTTCACCATTTTGAGTGCAGGGCAATACGTAGGTATAATACGAGCCCCGATGCAAAATAGTTCGTCTAGTATGGAAAGTAGTGCAAAGCGTAAAATATAGAATGTAAATATTGGTAAAATAATTAAGAACGTTTAAAGGTAAACCACAATTTCAGGAACATTTTAAAGTTTATTTTAACATAACTGAAATTCTTTCATGACTTTACATAACATAAAAAATTTAAAAAAATATTCTAAAAAGCATAACGCAAAAGTATTCGTCTACCCTTGTCACTCACGCAAAATATTATAGTTCGTCTACCACTTAGTTGTGTCGCCTTTGCTCTCAATGACAGCTTTAATGCGAAGAGGCATGGTTGCAACCAACGCTGCACACTCCTCAGGCGTAATTGACTCCCAGACAGTCAAGAGTTTAGCCTTTAAGTCGCTCTTCAATCTTGATGGATTTTTACGGAGAACTTTTTCTTTTTCCACCATGGGGTTTCGATCGGCGACAAGTCCGGGCTGTTAGATGGCCATTCGACTGTAGGGATGCTTTTCGCCAGTAGCCACGTCTTTGTTGTCTTTGCAGTATGGCAGGAAGCACCATCCTGTTGAAAAATGAAGGAATCTTGATGCTTAAGTGACGGAACAGAGGGCAGTAAATTCTCTTCCAAAAGGTTTTGATATCTTGCAGCATTGATAGAACCATCCACAAACTGCATACCACCAACACCTTGTGCAGACATGCAGCCCCATATCATAAGAGACGCCGGAAACTTCACTTTGCGTTTGAGACAATCAGTATGAAATGGCTCATTTTTGTTCCGAATCACTTTTTTCCTTTCATCGCCGACTGTCACTTAAAATTTGGACTCGTCACTCCAAATGATACTACGCCACTGATCGGAAGTCCAATTTAAATGATCACGAGCAAACTTCAACCTCTTTTTCTTTTGTACAGCAGTCAACAGTGGTTTCTCCTTAGCGGTGTAAAATCCGTAACCCATTCTTTTTAGGACTCTTTTGCAAGTATCAACTGAGACGTCTTTGTGAATCATGTCCTTCCATTGCACCGTGAGTTCCCCAGCTCGAGCACGACGATTATTTTTGATAATTTTCTTCAGGATTCTGTTCTCTGCTGCACTTGTGATGCGTGGTCGACCAGTTTTCTTTAAACAAGAAATCGTTCTATTCTTTTTATAGTGCTGAATGATAGATTGGACTG
The DNA here is from genome assembly GCA_949629135.1 of Eremobia ochroleuca. Taxonomy (NCBI): domain Eukaryota; kingdom Metazoa; phylum Arthropoda; class Insecta; order Lepidoptera; family Noctuidae; genus Eremobia; species Eremobia ochroleuca. The sequence continues at coordinate 13,063,397 of OX451392.1, forward strand.
TAGACCTGGGAAGTATCAAGGGGTTTGACGCATTTAGTGCACATCTCAACTTGTACACCATGCTCAAATGGTGAACTTAGCAACTGGTACACTTCTCATATGGCACACTTCGCAACTGGTGCACTTCTCAATTGGTGCACTTCGCAAAAGCAGCACTTTTTAAGATGAGTGGAGATTTGGAAATACACCTCGACTTAACTATCATCATGAGGGTAGTTACAATAAAAACCATAAAACTGTCAAGACTACGGCAGCTAGAAATTTAGTTAAACGATGGTTTTATTCAGTGTGTTGTTAAGCATTTAGGTTGATATAATTAGTATAACGGCACATGACCATTATCAGTAAATTCTGGGTTCATTGCGGCTGCCGAGCTATCATGGGTAGACGGGCAAGGAGAATTAAAAACACGTGTTGAAGAAACCGCGCTTGTCATGAATTTCCGCTGTTATTCTTGACGTTTCTTGACACTCTATGCTCTCAAGTCGTCGAAGCGCCGTCAAGTACATATTTCTTGATTGTATATTCAATACGTGGTTTAGTGTTCATGATGGATGAAGAGGACGTTCGATTTGATACAAATCAAAGGGGGAATATTACTCTTATATGTGGTGAACATATACACAATAAAAAGAAGACCGAAGAAAAGAGTTTCCGAAAATACCACCGTCAATTCTGAGCTGCGCAAACCAGAGACACAGGACTACTAATGCCTTGGAAGGATGGCATCGCCGTTTAAATGCTCGAATACCTAAACATTCCAATTTATACATGTTTGTACACAAATTAAAAATAGAAAGCAAGTATTGGGACAAGTGTGCGCTTAACATTTTATTTCACAATGTCAGAAAAAACCGTAAACAGCGTGATGTGATGTTTGACCGAAAATATAAGAAACTATTACGTAAATTGGAAGACGGAAATCTAGCGGTGGAACATTTCATGAAAAAGATCACGTTTCTCCAATTATTCAAGTAATTTAATTTAATTTAAATTGTTTAAGTTTAAGTAAGTGTGTACCTACTTGAAAGGTATTTGTTGATTGTATTTTTAAGAAAATTACCTAAGCAAAACCAAAGATTCTTTCATTTTCAAACAATTTTTCCAAATCTCCATTCATCTTAAAAAGTGCTCCTTTTGCGAAGTGCACCAATTGAGAAGTGCACCAGTTGCGAAGTGTGCCATATGAGAAGTGCACCTGTTTCTAAGTTCACCATTTGAGCATGGTGTACAAGTTGAGATGTGCACCAAATGCGTCAAACCCGTATCAAGTCTTTAGATATTTGGTAACTTGATTTGCCCACATCGACCCCACAAACTATTCGCTTTCGAAGCTCTTCACACACGGGTTTGCCACGACCCATTGTTATTTGAAAACTAATGAAAAAAACTGAAATTTTCAGAATTTATACTGTCTCACTTGACAAATGACACAGAATTACTTTTACAAATTTAAATTATGCAACATAATTGTACAAAGATGGAATAATTTTATTTAACTCACCGATAGACGAACTCTTTTGCATCGATTAACAAAGACGAACTATTTTACATAAAACTTCTTCGAATTTAAAACAGGATATGTATAAATTTAAAAAGCTAAAATAGTTTATTGGTTCATAATTAAAAAATAGCATAAGTAACGTGACATGTGATAATAGAACAGCTTAATATTTTATATAGATATACAAAAATAATGAAGTTAGAAAAAATCTCACATAGAAAATTTCACACTAGACGAACTATTTTGCATCGGGGCTCGTAATTATGAATTACCTATGCCATAGTTCGACCATAATGACGTAAATCTTCCTCCTAATGGAAATTAGAAACATTAAATTGTTTGGCATCCAGGTTACTCAAAAGCAGGTGCACAGGATAAACACAAGTTGAGATGTCATAAGTGGCTTAGGCTAGGTTACATAGGTAGCCGCGCCGTGCCATCATCTGAGGAGTAGGCAGTGACCTGTCGCTGCCGGCCATAGTCGAGTCCATGGTCGGTAGCGAAGAGTCCTGGGACGCGGTGGTTTCCTTGTGCGATACGGTCGTCTCGCGGAGGCTGCGGAACGGAGAGGGAGATCTCGTCCACTCACCCAGCCTGCAGCAGGCGCACCGGGCGTCGGCATAGTGCGGATAACGCCCTCTTCCAGCCCCCCTAAAAGGGTCCAGGGGCGACGGACGTCCGTCACCCCCCACACATCAGGACCCAAGGTGGTGACGCGTAGTGTTCCTCGCGCGCCCCTTAAAGGTCGTGGGGGAGTTAAACACCTCACTCCCCCCTACCCGAGGAGGCCCGCAGTGGCGGGCCGGCACCAACCGGGGGTTGCGGATGTATGTTCGTTCCCGCGACCCCCCGCGTAGGTGTGAGATGGAACACCGGGGTGGTTTTTAGTCAGTAAGAGACTGACAGGTCCCGCCGCCCGCCCTTGGGCGGCGGACATCCCTGAGGACTTTCCACCCCGGAAACAAAAAAAAAAAAGAAAGGTTACATAGGTAGTGTTACTTGCAAGTGAAACCCAAACTAGACAGTTAGACAGTGGTGCCGATTCTGTTGATCACAAACTAAACTAAATTTAAGTTCAGTGCATCTTTTTCTTTCTATTTCATTAAGAAAAGGACAGAAGATAAATTTTAGTTTAGTCCTGTCAAATTAATCAGCGCCTGACACTACTCCATACAAGCTTAGACGTGATTAACAGCTTGCCTACTAAAATTACGTCTTTTTACGTCAGGCGCTGATTAATTTGACAGAAGCTTGTCGTCCTAATGAAACCACAAATAAAAGGAATTAAAAATAAAAGCTTGCACAATTTTTGCCGCCTTGTATTAATACAATTTATTGTAGTTTGTAGGTTTTAGCTTAAATAATATGGTTTGTAAAAATTATTATTTTTTATGTGTATTCCGTGGAAAATGTTGTTGTGTACACATTTGGCCGTATCTTTTCTGTAATTCTTCCTACAAAATGTAATGTGTCACTGTTTGTTTTCTCTAATAAATAAAACATTTTAACTCGGGAGTAGGTATTCGAAGTTATTTACCGAGTATTTCTCCAACTCCTGCTGTATGTATAACGTAACCATAGTGAATGGTTCCAAGCGTCCTTTCCATTTTACTGAAAACTCTTCTATCAAATGGATCTTCTTCTGAAATACTATCCACTCTTGGTCTGCGATGGATTCGAACTCTAAAAGGAAGATATACAAGATGTAACTTAAATAACTAAAAGAAAAAAAAAAATCAACTGTTCCTTACATTTATATTTGCATAGCTCGTCAAAATGTAGGGAAAAGCTGATTTTTTTTTCGCGAGGTTTGGTCCCATTGTAAAAGTTGTTCATAATGAAGAGTACAATGACCTCTTATGGGGTTGTGCGTTATTTAAGTTACAGGTTGTATAAGTTAATGGGATTGTACAGATATATGAGGTTCTAGGAAGACAATAATATGAGCTTCGTGTATTTTTTTTATTTTATTTTTTTTCAAATAGGAACAATTACCTTCATTGTACTCTTTTAACGGAGTCCACAAATTGACGTATTCAGCCATGAGCTTTTCAGCTTGATCCCATGTTTCAGATAGTTCTACATTCATTTGGAATTTTTCACACTCTTTTCTGTAAAGAACCAATTCAATACAGCGTATATCAGAAATGCGTATACAAAACTCGCCCAGACAACATTTCAATACCTACTATAAAAATACGACGATATATCATTTGGGAGATATTTTACTAGGTAAAGATGACCAACAAAAGTAGACATTCAAAAGTATACTAGAAATATTTTTTAAGCTGGAGCAAAACATATCCTTTTACAAAAATGTAATATTTACAAAATATGTACCGGTATTAGAAACTTACATTAGCTCATCTCTATCCACAACAAACTTGTTCAAATTCTCATGCGCTTCGAACACGGAGCGACATCTATCGAGCATTTCGTTGTAGTTTACCCCGTGAGTATCGTCTAACCGTGCCTTGGCTTGAGTCCACCGAGACGTCCACGCTTCTACACTCGTGTTCAAGTTATCCCATTCACCGCTCAAACTTGACTTTACTATTTCAGCCTAGAAGTAAATATAATGGAATGTGAATGTGTGGTACTTGTTGACAGGTCACTGTTCTCGCACCTATTAACACTACTGTAATAGCCAATTATTGATAATGTTAACAATTGTACAAGCCAACAGGTCGAGGTGGCGGTGCTTGGGGAAGGCCTATATCCGCAGTAGACGTTTTTCGACTCAAATGATGATGACGATCCCTGGAGTTCCATGCCGGCTCTTCTTCATAGTAAAACGACCTATTGGTACTGTGCACCTAGCTTCAGAAGTTTCATAAGCCCATCCAGTTCCTTAGGCCTTGTAGGTCCATGTGTTTTTTTTTTAATGTAGTTATCTTTAACAGCCTGCTGACTTTAACATAGCAATAATTGAGTAATGTATTTTGCCAACTGTTATGTTCTGACCTGATGTTCAAACATCTTCTGTTGACTCAGCATCAGTTCGTGTATCTTCTGCCATTCTTTCATTGTTCCATCCACGGATGAGTCTCCTCCCCACGTTCGTAGCATATGACCTTTTCGTTTCAGCGCCTCTACTGTATTTTCCATCTATATAGTTAAACAAACCTTGTAAAAGTATATTTTTTTGCATTCAAAGTTTATAATAATACGTTATGTCAATGTTCATAAAAGACACATGACACCAACAACGACTATACTTAAGATTTTCCTTTTTTTGTCCTGGGTTCGATTCTCGGGTCGGAAAAAGTGTTATTAGGATATCCATTTGGAATTTCTCAGTAGGAGCCCGGAGTCTAGATCTGAGCCCCGTTGATGGCAATAGGCTCGCCTCCTATTACGTGGGACTTTAACATAGCTGGCAAAATGTGGATGGATTATACTGTATGATTTTTTTTACCGTGTCCAAATTTTGTACAGGTTGTTCTATCCATGAATATGAGCAACTTTCACTATGGGACCAACTCTCATATCACGAAAAAAAAAATCTGCTGTTTCATACATTTTCGTCAAGTAGGTAATGAACTTTAGTTTTAAACAGGTGATTTTTTTTCGTGATTTCAGAGTTGGTCCCATAGTGAAAGTTGTTCCTATTCATGTGTAGAACACCCTGTTAAAATTTGGAGACTGTAAAAAAATAATCCAGTATAGCTCACCCACATTTCGCCAATTATGTTCCCATGAACACCTTTCCCATCGAGGATGAAGGACGTGATGTTATGTTATTACTCAGTAATACTCCTTACCTCTGGCATTTGCTGCTGCAAGGCTTGCTGTGTAGCACTCATTTCAGCAAGTTCCTTCGCATTTTTAGGCAGGGCTTGGTTCTCCAACATCACAGCCGCAGAGGCCACGAACGCATCTATCTTTGCCGCATCTGATCTACAACTGGCCACTAGTGACGTCATCAGACACCCCCAGAGGTTTCGCGCTTGAGCTTCAAACTCGCGCCGTAAAGTTGTTGTGCCAACTGATATCCATTCTATCTTTTCGTCCTCGCTGAAAGTTAATTTGATTATTTATTAAAAAAAAATTTTAAGTGCAATGCCATCGTTCGGTGCAATTATGGAGTCGTAATTTATGCATAAACTTTAAAAAAAAACGAAAACACTGCTTTGGTTTTCCTTCGACTTCACCGTGAAAATTCGTCCCAAAAACTGACATTGTAAAATGCTTCAACTCACAAAGTCATCTTAGCGACCGCCTGTCCATACGCCTTGCAGGCTTTAAAGTTGCTCTCCCAGTGTATCGGCTCTGTAAGGTGTTCCTTACACAACGCATCGAGGTCAGGTACGCACGCTAACGCTGCGCGCCGCGTCCACGACGCACATGAAGCTTCCAGGGAAGATAGGGCTGCTTCGAGTTGGGTTACTGCTTTGTTGCCTAGCCAGCTGTGCCTTAACATTGCAAAAAGAGTTTAGTATGCAATTTTGTAGTTATACGATTACTACAAAGAAAAAAGTTTTATTAAGACCATGTGTCTTGTGGTCAGATTGGCAGTCGTCCCAAGTAATATACTGGTCAGCTGCGTCCGGTTAGACTGGAAGCCGACCCGACATAGGAAAAGGCTAGGCAGATGAAATGTCTTTCGCGTCTGCAGCTTTGAAGCTCTAGTTAAATAATAAGTTATTTATTTTTGACTCTTATGTCTTCCGCAATGTTGGTATTATTTGGCAGTGATAACAGTTCTAAGATGAGTTTCCTTGTTGTGGCGCCGGTCTTTTTAGAAAGAGAATAAGATGCTATCAATGCTGCAAAGCCACTCTTCAAGTCAGTCTTTTTCTTATTTTAGTAGGACGGTAGATCTCTACCGTCGTACTAAAATAAGAAGAAGAATCCACTGCTTGTTGCATACACTTTTTGTGCAGATTTTTTTTGTGGAGGGGCTTCCATTTTTAGATTAAGTGATCTCTACATTGAAATTACCTATAGTGTTTGGGCCCGGTAGGTCGCCACGTTTATTGCGGCGTCAGCGGCATTAATTGTTCAGATCATCAAGGGTACCGGTGAATGGGCATTTGGGACTAGTCTGTCTTAAGACACAGCACTGATCATTAACCCTTACGCAGGTCTGCGCTCCAATTTTTAAAAGCTTCAAACGTAGATCTGCACGGTTTTAACTTTACTCAAAAAAACAATTTTATTAGTTTTTTCGAAAAAACAAACAAATTAATGTAAATATGTAGGTGCTTTTTCGAAAAAAGTAATAAAATCGCGCAGATCGTTCCGAATTTGGATCGAAAACCTGCGTTCCGAAATACGAAATACGAAAGGTTAAATTACCGAAAATTAAACAAAATCTCTTACTTCTCAACTATAGCAGCGAAGATGGACTGTTTGTCACTGATATTGTTCTGCAGACCGACGAATTGTGCTGGCATGGAGACAAGGCGCCTTAGCTGATGGTAGTGCTGCACTCGAAGCTCTTCAATTGCTGGTTGCACGCGAACTGCGTAACCACTGAAGAAGATGGTTATTTTATATTTATTTATTTAACTTTACATGCACAACATTACAGAAATATAATCCCAAGGCGTTAAAACATTATTTATACTTATCTAATTATTATCTTTCATTCATCTTCTCACAAAATTTTACAACATTCACGAGAAACATCTGTCCATCTCCCGGCAAACAAGTCACACTCCGGTGTTGATGTTATAAGAGCATTGAGCATAGTGAGGGCCCGAACGAAGAACAAGTGAGCTCGTGATACTGTGCGAGCTGACGGTACGGCTAGTAGCCGGTCACTTCGCGGCCTGAGTTGTGGTTTGGGCACAACCGGGTAAAAAGCCTTACCAAGCGCCACCAGTTCCTGGCAAGCGGGCTCATTTAATTTGAACCTTATGTCAGTGTCAAGAGTCATGATGTGTTGTCGTAAAGGGCAATTACTGTAAGGCTATTTACGAATATAATTCACACGGAATCAGTGATGATTTTTACGTGTTCCCTAAAGTATTCTTAAAGTATACTTAGAACAAAGAATGATACTAATTCGACTTTCTGAGATTCGAATTGGTTTAATAACATGCAATGATCTATATTATACAACGTGTAACGTTAAATGCGCAAAACCTCAGACACCCCAACTGATTTTTAATTCAATTGACCTATTTCAGAGAGAAAATAAGTCATTAAAAAAATTGTAAAGGTTTTATGTGCTGTTTTAGTTTTAGTGGCCATTCTGATCGTTTCTTGCGTCTGCGACGACGATTATCGAGGGAGGAGTCGTCGCCGGGCCGCTGCGCCGCGCTGACATTGGGTTGCTTGACCTATTAATAAATAGACACGGCAATGTTTTTAATGAAGTTTTTTTGAAAAATGTGATTTATATTAAAAAGGGGTTCAATTGATTCTGCTCGTTATTCTGATCAAACTATTTCCATCTTTTGCGCATTTAACGTTACACGTTGTATATAACTTCTTACGTGGAGAGTTATAAGACAGGCCACATGAGTGTGTCATATATACGTTTGATTGGTTATATGGCTGAATGGATTCTCAATAAATGGTTACTGTGAATCGTTTTAGTCGTGTAACCAATCAAATGACATAATTATCATTCACCGCCACTTATCAATATTGCATTTGGCATTAGATCTAACCCCTAGTACCTACAGTTCTGAGCGGACGATGAGCGATTTAACGAATAAACAAGTTAAGATGACTTAAACAATAACAATGACATTCAAGGTTTTTTCTTTGTGGTTTACTAACTTAGCTCTTGAGTACTCACTAACACAAACATGGATGTTCTGTGAATACTCAGAGATAAAGTTATTATTAAAGTAAAGATCGTGCTATTTTCACATTACATTATTTAACAGTCGCTTGTAACTGCCAGAAAGAAAAGTTAATAATAATACCAAGGCAAATTATCATAACTTTTTCAGCCTAAAGCAATCCACTGCTGGACGTTGGCCTCACCCAATGCACGGCATTTAGCTCGATCCTCGGCCACTTCCATCCAGCTGTTACCAACCCATTTAATAATTTGTACGTTTTTTCATATTTTTCTGTTTTATTAAACAGCACTTTTGGTGAAAATATTACAATTATGTAAGTTTTTGACAAATATGGAGTTAGTTTCAGATCAAGTAGTAGTAATAGTTCATACGTAAACAAAATTGCCGGCATCTAATTATTATTAGATATTATTATATTATAAGTATTTATTTCAGACGGCTTCGCGTCATAAATATGGACCTGTCCATATTTATGACACGAAGCCGCAGCTTTGCAGCATGGGAGACTCACCGATCAGTAAAACCACCCTGTATAGTGTTGGTACTGCCACGAACGCGAACGAGTAGGGAGGTGCGTCTTTTCCTAACGATCGTGGCAAAGCCATCCGCGAACATCCCGAATATGTCGCATTGTCAGATTTACCAAATTGGCCGCACTTGTCGTGAAAATATGACGAATACAAATGTAAATTTTTGACAAATATTTCGCATTGTCAGATATACTAACTCCGGACACAAGTGAGAAGATGTAACTCTAACCTGGTAAAGTAGGGCTACCTCGATGGAACGGCAGTAGAGTGTGGTTGTATATAGCAAACAAGGCTCTACCTCCTACCGTGCCCTCAGTGTCCCAAAGCATGCAGTCAAAGTGACCTCTGCGCTGTCCACGACGACGCCGTTGAAGTGGCGAAGTTTTGGGCCAATAAGATCTAAAACACAGTCGTGCTAGCGACGCGAAGGAGAATAATAGGGCCCAGCCAACACTGCGTGTCATTTCATTTCTCAATGTCTGATATTCTAGCTTGCCTATTAACGTGGATATGCACGTTCGAAAACCATTGATATCTGTCTTATGAGTATGCTCTTAGTGTATATACACTAAAAGCATACTCATAAGGCATATATGAATGTTTTTCTCTTTATAAACGTGTTTCGTAATACCTTGCTTGATATAATATGCGTTGTTTATTTATCATGAAAGGTCAACAAGGCTTCCTCATGCGACATGCTATTAACTGATGATTAGCTAAAATGAGGTCTGGGATCGTAGTTTCAGATTAATTAAACGGTTATTGATTCACGATCAAAACATAATAATTTAATAAAAAACTGCCAGAAAAACGGTGTACTTGTAACCTCTAGAGAATTCAATTCGTTTATTGCTCAACACAGTAAATAATAATACACTACTAGATGTCAAGTGAATGCGCAGTCCACTGTGTTGTACCAATTTAGGCATGCAAAATTATCATTAAAATCAATCAATTATCATTTACATTATTATTATTAAGTCATAGAATGTCATAAATATAAATAAATAAGTAATGTCAGATTATATAATGTCATTACAATTAAGTGATTTCTAATCCAGTCAACACATAATTAACAATACAAATAAAATAATTTTAATAAAATAGAGAATAATCGGTGTTTATCTTCCGCCTTTTCACGGAACCACTCTTACGCATAACTTTACTGATAGCCTACTGAAGATATACAAATCCAATTGGCCCCCAGATACTGCGACAAGACTTTTAAAGGGCTAAAATAATGATTAAATCTACTTTAAAATATGAAAAGTGCAGATAGACTTAATTAATTTTTACACCTTTTAGTTAGTTGTTTCACACAAATTTGTAGTCATCAATTAATTTTCTATCACAATAATAAGATATAAACACCACCTGTTCACCGTTAACCACTGTGACGTCACATATCTTAAGAACTGTGCACATTTCGCCTCTTGTGTATCACACTATGAGCGCCCGCCGCCCGCACCTCTCCCGGTCCCCGTTCTCGTCCTACTCCCGCGCCCCTATACCCCGCAGGCGAGGACTCAATTAAGCGGATTGCCTATAGTTAATTTGCGTTTTTATATTAGCGTATTTGTAATATTTTATAAATCGTACTGAACTTACACAAATAAGAAAGCAAGTATAACAAAAACTTGTAATAGTTACCGTAAAACGAGATCAACTTTGACATGCGGGAAATGCTTGTGCAACGAAAGCAGCGTCTTTATGTACTGATACTCAAGCGCCTTGTACAGCTGCCAGTCCCAATGAGATCGCCACAGTTCTGTATTCTTGTAACCGTTAGATTCCACCTAAAACAAATGTTGTAGAAAACTGTATTGTGAAGTACGGGACTTGTAAGCTAAAAGGGAAAATTGTAAAACTTGGTCTCTCTGAAGCGTCTCCATTGCTCCAATAAGGAGAAATTGTTGTCCGAAGTCATCAACATCGTTTGACTATCTGCGGGGCAATTACGTAACACACTAACAGTACCTAGCAATGGCTTTCATTTTGACAGTTCAACAACATTCATCGCGTTATTAACGTTGCTGAGCAGAAAAATTTTTCGAACATATGAAGCAGTGGCTTAGCAATATCCTTTAAAATGATTCAAATTGTGATTGGTAGTATGTTATGTAGTTAGGGTAGGGTTCTATTCAAACGTATCTGGAGTTTATGTAAGTGAGATCAGTAAGGGGTTGTTGTATCAGGTGAAATTTCACAATTGCAATAGGTATACTGATTCTTGGATCCGCTTCAATTGGAGGAGCAAGGGGTTAGAATGGGTCAAGAGGTTGTTCCTTACTTCTAAGAAATCACAAATTTACTAGAATACCCACCGTGTCTATAATATCTCTCATTTCTTTGACACCTTTCTTCCATTCTGATTGTTTGGCCAGAAGTTCGGTCTCGATAAGCTTCTGGACAATATTTCTGATTGCTACATGTTGACCAGTTAGATAAGTGTTCTGAAATAAAAAGAACCACGTATGTAAGATTATAGTTACATACTATCTTCCTTTGGGCTTTGCCCAGGAGTGGGACAACGCAGGCTAGTAAAAAAACTAATCTTGAAGTAGTAAGGAGACAAAAGACGAAAAAGTGAGAATAGTTACAAATAAATTGAAAAAATATATCTCTTTGATCCCACCTGAGTTTCCAACTTCAAGACGATTTTCTTGAGTTTTTCAGTGTAATTAGATAATTGTTCGACGTCGTCCCAGTAAACTGCCTTTTGATCCTGGACTAATTTAGACAAGTCTAGTGCTGCTTGCAACATCATCGGACGGGTGGACGGGATCATGCGCTCGCCCAGAGTGTTGTGGAATGATGCCACCTGGAAACATGAACTATGAACAGAATCCAAATGTTTATGTATCTATCTTTATCAGAGCATTAGAAAATGACGCTTGCAATAAACGCAACAACAAGTCTGAATATGTTTTTTTATATCTATATTGTCACATAAGTGTTTTCGAAATGAATGAAAGTAAATACTAGGAAAATTATTTACACATAGAGCGATATTTTTTTTGACGAGTTTAAGTTCAAAAGGTATACAAGTTATTTGGTAAACCAGTGGTGCGACTCTGTCTCGCATAGTGTCACAGCGTTATTCTGAGCGATGGCCGTTTTGCGTGGATGTGGCGAATATATTCCCCCAAGTAGTTTTTTTTTTTTTTTTTGTGTTTTCTCTTTGCGTCTTGTTTAGCGCAAAGAATGTATCTTGTTTCTCCCATTTTTAGGGTTTCATAGTCAACCAGGAACCCTTATAGTTTCGCCATGTCCGTCTGTCCGTCCGTCCACAGCTTAGCTCAAAGACTCTTAGTACTTAGAAAGGTATAATTTGTCATGGATATACATATTAATCACGCCGACAAAGTGGTGAAATAAAATCATGAAAAAGAAGGGTTTTAGGGTACCTCTTGCTTTGTGAAATATTAAACTTAAAAGTGCAAATTTTACTAGTCAAGAGTTCCCCCCCCCCTCTCCCTTCCACACGGTAGTAGTATATACAACGTGTAACGTTAAATGCGCAAAACCTCTTAAGGGGTCATTGTACTCATCATTATGAACAACTTTTACTATGGGACCAAACCGGAAATCGTAAACCTGAAATCGCGAAAAAAAAATCAGCTGTTCCCTACATTTATGTTCGCATAACTCGTCAAAATGTAGGGAACAGCTGTTTTTTTTTCGCGATTTCCGGTTTGGTCCCATAGTAAAAGTTGTTCATAATGATGAGTACAATGACCCCTTAAGAGGTTTTGCGCATTTAACGTTACACGTTGTATAACGAAGTTAAAAGGAAAACTATCACAGCCAAGTAGGATTTACAAGTTTACGAGTACCTAATAGTCGAGCAACTTACATTTGCAGTTGCAATCTATATAGAACATGATTTTCAACTAGAATGTTAAGTTTGTTATTGGGATAAATTCATTCCAACGACAGAACCCTTCATTGTGCGTGGTCCGACACGCACTTGGCCGGTTTTTCTTTAAAGTTTATACCTGTTGCAACGGCCTTGCATGCGCCAGCGCATTGCTGAGCGTATCCAGCGCAGCTGCAGCGGGCGGCGGCGGCAGGTGCATCGCTGCAAGCGCACGTGCCTCTAGTTCAGCGCGAACCAAACCTGGGTTGAAGTTTACCACCATCAGACGAGTACTGCCACTGAATTCCACTACCGGCTTGTCGGTAGATATTTGGAGGGACCCGTTCTTTGCTTGCGCCTAAAGAATATTTTAACTGTAGTTTGACATATCCCATTGTAATCACGTAAATATCACGTGCAAAATTTACAATCAGCCAAATGCTATAGTGACTATCATGTTTCGTAAATTTTAATCGATACTTTGAAGAAAATTGCGTTTGAATTCAACCAAGTTTAACCCTTTACCGCATAGGAAACCATATATGGTTTCACATGTTTTCAGTTTATTTACTCTAAAAAAATAAAAAACTAGCGTATAAATCCTAATGGGGTTGGTTTATCATATCATTAGCAATAATAAAACACAACTATTAGGTCATCCCACTTCCAGTGTCATATTTTTTATTTCCAATATTTATGTATTGCGCAATGGTATGCAATAGTTAATACATGTGTTGTCTTGTACAATCATGTTAGTTTAATTTGGTGTGTTGTATTGTCAAGACGTGCATTGATTTAAAATGGAAGATTTAAAAAATCTATTAATGTAGTGGAGCAACGTATATTTCTAAAGTTTTGTGCTTTACTCAACTACTCTGGAGGAGTTGCGCACGACTTACTGGTAAAGTGTGTTGGTCGTAACGCCTTAAATAAAAGAACCGTACAGCGATGGCTTGAAATGTATAAACAAGGAAGAACCACAGCTGAAGATGAGCCGCGAGCACCTCGATCATTATCATCGACTAGATTAGAAGCAAGGGACAAAATCAAGGAAGCACTTCGTCAGTCACGTAGGGTCAGTGTCAGTGATCTCTCCACTCAACTTAACATTCCTCATTCCACTATACATAGAGTACTCACGGAGGATTTATGTCTGGTCAATAAAAGTGCAGTGTGGGTGCCCCACACTCTGAACACGGATCAGAAGGAGTTTCGTTATGAAACTGCGCGTAGCCATTTATCGTGGTATCGCCGTAAGAAAAATATACTTAATAGATTCATATGCCTTGATGAAACTTGGGTCGAATTTTATACTCTTCGTCAAAGACATCAGTCACGATGTTGGGTGGAACCGGGCCCTTCAGCTGAACATTTACCACGTGCAGAGCTACATGAACGAAAAATACTACTAATAGTAGCTATGGATGTCAGAGGCATTGCTTTTTGGAGAACTTATGATGAAAATACAACTATGACTGGAGAGCGATATAAGTCATTTTTAGAAGAAAATATTCCTATTTGGGCAGACGAACATCATATAACGAGTCCTATAATTTTACATGATAACGCCAGACCGCAGAAATCAAAAATAGTTCAGAATTTAATTGAAGATAAAGGATGGATTGAAATTATTCAGCCGCCATATTCCCCGGATATGAATCCTTGTGATTTCAATTGTTTTGGCCATGTGAAGAGGAAATTGTCGGGTACTCGATACAATAGCAAAAAGGAGTTAGATATTAAACTAAAGAGCATTATTGATGAATTAAATGAAAGTGGTACTTTAAATGATGTTCAAGATTTGCCAGCAGTCTGCGAGCGAGTGATTAATAGTGGTGGAGATTATTGATGAGTGTCACAAGGTTATATAGTATAGTAGTCAGTTTTTGTAAAATAGTAATAATAAAAAAATATGACACTGGAAGTGGGATGACCTAATATTTTGTCTATCATCACATACCATTTGGACATAATAAAAAAATAATAAAAAAATAGCTATACTTAATTAATTCTGAAGCTTTAATAACGACATTAACTTAAAACAAAAAAAAAAAAAATGTCACTTATTTAATATATCATGCAGTAAAGGGTTAAAATTATATTTTTGCACATAATTTTAAACACAGCATAGTTCAATTTTAATCACCTGCAGATCGCGACACCACTCTTCATGTAGTTGTGTGTACATATTTTTGAGATCTTTCAATACTTTAGTCACCAGACTGTTCAATTCAGAACTACCGTCAAATTCTTTCAAGTACTTTTCCCCACATATTTGGATTTCTTTCACCTGGAATATTTGGTTTTAATTGAAGTAAATAAATAGGTTTAAGCGCAAAACACAGAGGCGAAATTTGAAAGATTGCAAATCGGGCGCGTTTCTTTTGCTGTCGTACATATAAATACTGGTTAAAAGACCCGACCCGACGCGCACTCGTTTTGCGCGTTAATAAGTACATCATCATAATTTATACTTAGTAAGCCTAAATGGTAGCCCCCATTATGCCTTTTGGCCATTACCTTCGCCTCCGTGAGTTTAGCCCATTGTATTTGCAGTACGACAGTGGACATTTCAGGGGGCTGGTACATCTGGACATCCACCTCATCTGCGTCCATCTGAGTTTGCACACTCTTCAGCATTGATATAAGAGATGATATGAATATCTCTAGCTCGTTGTTGAGCGCGTGCTTTACGAGAGGTCGCTCTATTAGTGCACTGTATCTCATGAATTCATACAGCATCTGCAAAGGACCAAAATGAGACCAAACACACGATAAGTTATATTTTTACCAAATCCATTTTCCGTATGCCTTTCCTGGAACAATTAGCAAGGATTTTGTTAATTTCATTAGTCTTACATTACCTGTTTAGTAGACATGTTATGCAATCTGGGTTTTAACTTTTCAGCGACTTTTGTTTCAGCAGGACGTAAACTTGTTGAGAACTTGGAAACTGCTGTAGCCCATCCGGAATTCGGCCCGCTACACATCCAAATATTAATACCTACAAATAAATACGACGGTATACGTATTTAAGAGAATCGTTAATGACAGAATTTAAGTGCAAGAAAAGTCGAAACTAACATTCAAAAGGTGCAAATAGTTGATGAGTCTGCAGTTCAAATCTTTCATTGTTCGAAAGTAATTTATTCAACTGACAATGTGTAGACCTGATGTCGTGAATCTGAAAATAAAGTTTAAAATAACGCGTAAGTTTATTTGTGAAACTTTATTTGCCATTTGAAATTATTTAGCCAAGAAACCCGTAGAATGATGGATGTACCAACCTCGTTCAACCTATTTTGAAAGTTTAAACAAAATGGTGGCACATAAGGTTTTCCATTCCACGCATGAAGCGCGTAATTTGGCCAGTATGTTTCAGTTAACGATTCGCAGGCGCTGTTCCAAGTTTGAATCACTTTAAAACTCTCAGCTAGAAGGTTTAGTACTTCATTATCCTTGGCTCCATTGTGCACTTTCCAAAGATCATCGGTAGACACTGTCTTTTGTATAATTGAACATATTTCATGACCTGAAAACATATTACAAAATACTTAAAAGTTTTTAACATTGATATAAACAGGCGAAATCCAAACAATACAACCTAAACGAGAGGGTAGTGCAATGAAATTAATTTAAATAAATATATAAATCAATGAATATAAGGACCTAGTTGCAAGTTCAACCATGTCATCATCATGATCTGCCTAGCCTTTTCCCACCTATGTTGGGGTCGGCTTCCAGTCTAACCGGATGCAGCTAAATACTAGTATTTTAGATGGAGCGACTGCCTATCTGACCTCCACAACCCAGTTACTGGGTAATACGAAACCCCTTGGTAAGACTGGTTGTCAGACTTCCGGACTTCTGACGGCGCGTAACGACTGTCAAAGATCCACGAATGACAGCCGGGAACGGCTTAACGTGCTTTTCGAGGCACGGAGGGGACTTGGTAGGTAAAGATGGTCACCCATCCACAGACGGCAAGCGTAGCTTAACCTGATCGATCGACCCGTGCGGCTGTTATTACTTAGCCACAAGCCCCTTATATTAATTGATACATTAACATACCAATAATATCAAACACATGAACCATCCTATCTTGAGCATATGGCGAGGTAGTGATCCGCCAAATATCATCCAGAATTCCACCTATGTTTTCAGCTGACTCTCGGATCTCATCCATAGGGCTGGAATGTATAGTCCTGAAAAAATATGGAAGGAATTTTATGAACGGATTTATAAAAGTGTTCTGTGGAATGAGAACAAAGATATTGTAGCGGTATCAACAACGCCACATGCGAACTACTGACTTCACGCAAAATCCTGCATCTCGCTAGCAGAGTTTACCGCACAACTAGCATGAGTACCTATGAGTGAACTTTACACCCTGTTCCTTTACCTTTAAGTATAATTACCTTCTCCTGTAAGTATGAGACTGTCAGTTAGAAAAACCTAGATTGGACTAATTACTATGTTAAAAATATATTATGACCCAATTACCTTACTTCTTCCATTACATCTTCGAAAAGTTCACAAAAAGTAGATGCTGCCTCCTTCTCCTTTTTATTAGCATCCCTCTTTTCTCCCAATGTTTTCCAGAATTCCAGTTCATCTTGGATTGATAGCACAACTGTGCGAAAAGGGGAACATGTAAATGTCAAAACAAAAGGAGATAGAAGATTTTTATATGGAGCCTTGGCATACCACGCGTCAGTTTTTTTTTATTTTTTTTGTGTCAAAATGGCGGCCACTCATGAAAACTACATAAATCGATATATCAGCTATCGATTTCTACAGCGTGTAACGGAAGGGGGGTATCAACCCTGAAGGAGGTGAATGTGCTCATGAAACTTAACAACTTTCCCCAAAGAACATAGGTCGAAATATGAAAAAAAAATTTGGCCCTCCCTTACAAAACTGACTACCAGCTGATTGATTTACTATGGGAGGGCCAAATTTTTTTTTCATATTTCGACCTATGTTCTTTGGGGAAAGTTGTTGAGTTTCATGAGCACATTCACCTCCTTCAGGGTTGATACCCCCTTTCCGTTACACGCTGTATAGGGTGACTGGTAATTAGTGATCGATATTAAGCACATGATTCTACTCATCATTAGTTACAAACAACTTTTACTATCGGACCAAATCCAAAATCGCGAAAAGAAAATCAGCTGTTCCCTACATTTTGACGACTCGTACGAACATAAATGTAGGGACCAGCTGATTTTTTTTTCGCGATTTCGGATTTGGTCCGATAGTAAAAGTTGTTTGTAATGATGAGTAGAATCATGTGTTTAAGTATCGATCACTAATTACCAGTAACCCTATAGGTTTCATGCGTGGCTGTCATAATGGAAAGAGAAAACATAATAGGACCGAATTTCGTAAGTCGTCACGTTTCCAAGATATTTTCGTCAAAAGTTGATCATGTGACATCCATATTTTTAGGGTTCCGTACCCAAAGGGTAAAAAGGAACCCTATTACTCCCGCTCCACTGTCCATCCGTCCGTCCGTCCGTCCGTCTGTCACCAGGCTGTATCTCATGAACCGTGATAGTTAGACAGTTGAAATTTTCACAGATGATGTATTTCTGTTGCCGCTATAACAACAAATACTAAAAAAAAAACGGAACCCTTCGTGCGCGAATCCGACTCGCGCTTGGCCGGTTTTTTAATAACGTGCGTACATCTTGCTGTAAACTATAGATGTTTGCTTACTTGAAACATTCAGAGTGATTATTTCATTTGCATTAATGTCAGCTATTGATTTAGATAGGCTTCATGCAAGGCCGAAATTTTGAAAAAAAAAAAAAATGGCCATCGGGAGGTATACCACGGAACTCCAAAGCCCTTTAAGTCTAGAAAAAGGCAGTGTTTAATTTTTTTTATGATGGAAATGTCTACTCAAAACACTGCTGGTATGAGGGTAATTTATTAAAAGTTAGGAATGCAAGGTTCGATATTTGGGTCTTCCACAGTAAATATTGGATTTCACGATTTCACATTACATCATTTGATACCTACCATTTATGTTAGTGTTCCCTTTTCCATGGGCCAAAATCCTTAAGTTAGATTCTAGATCTGATAGATTCTTTTGTAGTTTATTAGAATATAAATCACTTCCCTGAAAATTAAAATGTAATTAATAGACCAACAATAATCTTTATCATTCAAACAAAAGACATGAATCAAGCATTGCCACTTGAGCAACAAGCTCTTGAGCACTTGTGCATTGAGCAGTGGTGGGCCAGTGACAACGGCCCCAACTTACGAGTTGTAGGTTGAGGTTTCGAACCCAAGCATGTCCTAGAACCACAAATTCGAAGACATGTGACATCTACTAACCTGCACTGGGCCTACATGGTAGATTACAGCCCACTCCCTCTCGTGGAGGAGGCCTGTGTCCTAGCAGTGGGAACATTATATGCTGATTATGCTTATGCCAAGCATTGCCACAACATTGTGCTTCTTACGTCCAAAAAATAATAATACTCAGTGGCGGACTAACCGGGGGGCGGAAGGGGCGGCCCGCCCCGGGCCTCCGGTCTTGGGGGGCCCCCAAATGCCCCCGCGTTCCCCTGATCAAATCCTAAACAAGACTTTAAAAATGTGCTTAGTACCTACATAATTTCATCAAGATATACTTCTTGACCATTTGCATCTCGGTTACATCATGCGAGAGGAGTTTTTCGAAACTTAAACTACTTAATTAAAAATATCGTCGGTGTACATACATACAATGGGTCAAGAGCGACTTGTCAACCTAGCCGTGCTTTCAATAGAAAGAAAAAAATCCAAAGAAATCGATTTCACAGAAGTTATTGAGGAGTTCAGTAAATTGAAGACATGGAAACACATAATTATCTTTGATTTATTTTAACTATTTTTTTTTTTGTCGATCGATTCGTATTTTATTTTCCTCACCCATATCCATTCCATATTGTAGGTACTTATGTATGTTTATTTAGCCTAAATAATTAAATTCGAATTTAAATTTCACTTGCCAGATCTTAACAAAAATAAACATAAGCACTTATTTAATACAAATGTGAACTGAATAAAAAGCTTATAAAACCACTTTTTTTTTTAAAGCTGGGGGCCTCATTCAGCTTTGCCGCCCCGGGCCTCTGATGGCAGTGGCCTCGAACGTCGTAGAGTGAGATCGGTAGATTGGTAGGTATTTGACAAAAAAATACAATATTCAATCAAATTCGTTTATTTATTAAAAAAAAAACTTACAGACTAATTTATAACAATCATACTTAAGTATGATTGTTATAATAGTAGGGGAGCCCAAGCGGGGATTTTTGAAGTGACTCGAGCGTGTCAGAATATTATATAGGGAGAATCCTTGCATCCTTTAAAGTACCTCTACCAAGTATGAACCCTCCATATGGTGGGGTGTGTTGAGGGGAACCCGTCTGATTGGTAAAAAAAAATCGATCCATAGAAAAACTCGAGCGCGTCAGATTAAAAGAAAGTTGATTAATTACATTGAGAAGATTGTATATCTCAATAATCTGACAATTTGAGCGTGAGATTAAGAAACAAGCGAGTCTCGAAGTTGTAAAAAAAAAACGTCACCTTGAAATACTCGAGCGCGTTTCAATTTTTTTTTTATTTTGAAGGAAACAATATTAGAATTGGAAAGAACTAATAATCTTACAGTTTTCATGGGGCGATGTTAGTAGAATCGTGGAGCAAAGGTGAAGCGTACAGCGGCTGAGAGCTGTGTATTCACATTGACATTAATGAATTTTATATAAACAATGGGTATCATTTAAGCTATCACCAATTTAATTAGTTTTGTGTTTCTTAAATAATAGGGTTTGTCCTCAAAATAGTAGATCTGTCACCAAAATGTAGTCACCAAACAATGCAAAATCAGTTCCACAATAAATCACCTAAAATCCTGAGATATAAGGTCCAAATAAATGTTTTTGTATGTATTATAATCAAAAAAAGTACCTATTTCGCAACCAAAAAAATTCTAAACGGTTACCAAAATGGATTAATGGTCACCAAATAACGTTTCCTAAAATATTATGAAATAAATCCATTTTTTCCTATTATTGTCTGTCATAAAAATATATGGACGCCTTAAAAATACACTTTAGACTAAATATTATATATTGTGCTACTTATCTTTAATAATAATAAGGTGTAGTCGACGGAGCCCCGCTTCGCGGGGCCCCTATTTCTGTCTGCAGGGTTTAAAGGAACCTAACACGAAGCCCTTCGAACCTAACCTGTCCGTGTCGGGGTGCCCAAGAGATTTGATCATTTTTTCATTAAAATTATAAATTGATGTATTAAATTGGTAACGAATACTATTAATTTAATATCTGAACGAAATAAAATGTTACTACTGTATTGGTGACAAAATATCAAATAAAAAGGAGTCGCAGTCAGGGATCGATAATCGATTTATTTGGTGACAGATCTACCATTCTGAGCACAGAGCTATTATTTAAGTAAGTTTATATTCATGTAATGCAATATAATTTTATTGGTTATCGATCTCTTATTTTACACATATATTAACATTAATTTGATAATTCATACCTGGGAACAATTTTTGTTTATCTGAGAACGAAAATATTTCGCGGCGATAGATCTATTTATTAGGTGATACAACTTGATGACAAATATAAATTTTGGTGATAGAAAATATAGTTCCCATAAACAATGACATGGATATTTACTTTGTAAAGTATCTTATTTTTATTATTATTACTGTGAGTGTGAAGACTATGTGGGTCATTTCTTTTTTTCGGTTTTCCTTCTTAGTTAGTTTTAATCATGATCTGGCAGTTTGAGTCATTTATGCGGCCTACCCAAATGTCCTTTCATTGGTATTGTTCGTCGAATCGTAAGGCTCCTCAAGTTCTGAGTTGAGCTGCACGATTTTTGACAAATGCGTGCACTGACTGGACAGGTCCGCTCAATCTGTGTGGTTCTTTACTCAAAAGACCATTTCAGACACCAATCTACATGGTCTTCACATTATCTGACCAAGATTATGTCTGCACTTTAAAAGAGACTGTGACCTCTGTTTCGGCCTTTCTTCTCAGAGTAGTCAGATAGGAAACGCCGACCTCATCTAGTTTAAAAAAATATGATTGACATGTAAAAGTGTTTGTACAAACCTACTTACAGAAAATAAATCATTTATCATTTATTCCCCACTCCGCGTCTCACTTTCTTTCTCGCTCTTTCTCTATCTCTCACTCTCTCGCACCGTCCCTAAACTAACTAATGATCTATATTTAATTTTATATTAATAAATTATCCAATTTCTGTACGTAAATGCGGATATATTATTTCTAAATTTCCTTCAAAATGGTCAGACTAGCGATATCCCTCCATATAATTGTCAGATTATTATACAGGAGGACTATGACATCAACTTGACCCTCCTGCATAAAAATCTGACGCGCTGGGAGTATCTCAAGATCACCTTTTTTTTTTACATATACAAAAATATATTATGAGTTTGTGTCATGTCCAAATCGTCAGATATTTTAATAGGACACTTTTTAAGCTTTAGTTGACATACACTTTGAATGTCTGACACGCTCGAATAACTTTTTTTTTTTTTTTTTTTCAACCGCTCGTTACGGCCAGCCCCCTTGAATTAATCGTCAGATTAATATCTAATAGTTACCAGAAATATAATGCGCGTACATACTGTAAATGACTGACGCGCTCGAGTTTTTCTAAGAATCGATTTTTTTTTTACTAATCAGACGGGTTCCCCTCAACACACCCCACCATATGGAGGGTTCATACTTGGTAGAGGTACATTAAAGGATGCAAGGATTCTCCCTATATAATTTTCTGACACGCTCGAGTCACTTCAAAAATCCCTGCTTGGGCTCCCCTACTATAAATTATGTGAGCCCATATTGTTAGAAA
The DNA here is from genome assembly GCA_949629135.1 of Eremobia ochroleuca. Classification (NCBI taxonomy): domain Eukaryota; kingdom Metazoa; phylum Arthropoda; class Insecta; order Lepidoptera; family Noctuidae; genus Eremobia; species Eremobia ochroleuca. The sequence goes on from OX451392.1 coordinate 13,085,975, forward strand.
TACCGAAAAATCGGTAGGTTCGAGACCACTGTCCGATGGGCTTAGTCCGCCACTGATAATACTATTTGTATTAAATGAAACTGTTTAGGATTAATTTACTATGTACTCACTGCAGCCAGCAGCGGTGTGTAGACTTGTCTCCAAATCTGATATAATGACTCTGCTGTGTTATTAGACAGAGTCAATATATTAATATTGTGTACAGCATCATCTTTCAATAACTCTTGTGCAGAGGTTTTGTAAAATACAATAGATTTGTTTTTATTATCTTGTATCTGAAAGTTGAGATTACTAGTGTAAAAAAAATAGCTAATGAATGTGCATTCACAGTCACACCTTGTTAGTGTTTGTTTGTCAAAGATGTCATTCATTCAGTGCTAAGCTTCTTCGTTGCCATGGGAAACTTATCAACAGAACCATTGGCCGATCTAGTTATCAAACCAAAAACCCTTGCATGTAATCAAAATGCTATACCTATTGAAAAAAAAAAAAATTACGATTATCTTGATTTGTATGAATAAATCCAGTTTCAAATGTTTTCACTATCTACAAATCTAATAATGTTTCAGTACATCTGGTGGTTTACTGAAGTATCTTAGAATTATGATATTCGAGCACCTACACTGAAAATACTCACTTTAGTATGAAGAAATATATTTTCATCATGCATATAGCCTTGTATTATAAGTATTTGTGGGTTGTTGATGAAATCGGATAATGCATCTTCCGAATTTTCATCCAATTTCAAATCCGATTTGTTGTAATAGTGCTCTGCAGGAAAATAAAAAAAATAAAAAATAGATAAAGACCGCAACCTAAAACTCCTAAACGTGAAGATTATTACTTATTCTAGGTAGAAACGAATTTATTCTTACTGCGATATGTCAATGAAAACTTTAAGAGATATTTATGGGATTTAGAAGGTTGTTTTAAACAAGCCGAAATTTAAGTGTTGTGCTGATTATTTTGTAGGTTTTGCTTTTGATATGATATGTACGAAATGCAGTTTACTAAAGTTGAAAGCATTGATCTATCAGGATTGGGAAAGATTAGGTAGCCACAGACCGAACTGTACTTACCAATAGTAGTAAATATAAAATCACGTATAGATAACATGTTTTACATCAGCAAAACTAATTATAATACCAACGATAATAATTCTTCAAATGCAAATAACATACTCTCAATCAGTAATAGATTATTTTATGAGTTCAACATGAATGTGCAATCATTTTATTTTGCTGTTGAATTTTGAATTGAACTACACAACACTGTTACCATGGCAACCGCTTCCATCTACCACAGATTAAGGCTGCTTTTCCATCAGATATTAATGCTACATATGCTATGCTACGTTGCTATGGTTGCGTTGCGATAGATATCCACCAATCATATTCATTGGCCCACATAGCATTGAGCATAGCACTGGTGGAAACGGGTTCAACTAAGCTATGTTTTTTATACGGAAGGATGAGTGCCGTGCATGGGAGCTATGGATGCGCGAGTGATGTAGATAAGTGCAAAGCAGAGTACTCCCCGTGCCTTCCCTACTATCGACGCATCGCATAGCTCGAGCTGCGCAACTTCCTCGCACAGCTACCCCATGGCGGCGCATCTTCATAGCACATCTTACTCGCTCTGCTACACAGCTTAGCATTAGTGGAAACGGTTGCATAGTTCCGTAGCTTAGCTTTCACATCCTCGCAGCATAGCTGCATAGCACATCTCTGATGGAAAATCAGCATAATAGTTAAGAGGGATGCGCTAAGGTAGCCCGCGAAATTAAGATTGAATCAGAGTCGATAGAGATGAATCAGAGTCAGTGTATGTTGTATGACCGTAAAAAATATGATTTTACAGAATTATAATTTCGTCATAGTCCGAATTAGGTAAAAATATTTGAACTAATTCCCGGTTATTGTATGTCCAGACGCCAGCACATCAAGCTACTACAATCTGTCAAACTAATCAAGGTTAACAGATTTTCAACTTTATGTCTTATAGATTCTATTTTTTTTTTTTAAACTATAAGACATAAAGTTGAAAATCTGTTAACCTTGATTAGCAGATTTTCAACTTTATGCCTTATAGATAAGGCTCAAAATTTATTGGAATTTGACAGTTTCGGGTAGCTTGATGTGCTGGCGTCTGTATACATTTGAAAAAACTATGATTTTTGTATGAACTTTTGGACAGGACAACGGCTATCGGGTCAGCTAGTTGCTAATATTTTTGGGAATCTTATTATAAATTATTGGTGCAGAATAGAAAATACTCTAATACATCAATGGTAACGCGCCATTGATGTATTAAAGTTTTTTCTAACAAGTATTTTCTCGGTCTAACTTTCTCTGATCTGCACGGACTAGAAAAACGTGGATCTGCTATTATTACGACGATTACGAATTGTAATTACATAGATTGAATTAGTTTACACAAAATTGACTACTTTATATTATTGATGATTCTAATTATATAAATAGACATTTGTCACTAATAGAACCTGAAACTGACCTGCAAAAAAAACGTAAGAAAATCCAACAATTTTATTTAGTTAGTGCTAAGCGTACCTACTAGCTTCCATGGTCAGTGTTGTGAGCACCAGTGTGAGAACAACTCGCAAGTGTTAGATGTCATAAAAAAAAAAAACTGTATTTTTTGCTGTTAAGTGTCATCTGTCAATGTCAAGCAAGTTTTTTATCGATTGATCTATTTTTGTCTCTCAAGATTTCTCGAGAGTGAGAGTAAATCGAAAGCCAGGGAAAATAGCCACTCTTTCACCTTCTTGTTCATCAAAACTGAACAATATGTTTCGGCCTATAAGATCCCTTAACGCTGTGAGTAATAATTATGATTTACCATCATTCGGTTTTTAAATTCATCGGCTCTCATGTTTTTTTTTCTACATCAATGTTAACACCCTAAATATGTGTGTTAAAAAATGATTATAGCCTTACAACCTTTCATGTAAAAGTATCTCCGTGTCCTAGACATGTTATAAAATGAATTTATGCATTATGACGCCTAAATGCATATTTATTTGCTACAGTCCCTATCTCTTCGTCATAAGAATCAATATTTTATAAGTTACCCACTCTGGGTAAGGTATCCTTACATCATACAATATTAAAGTAGCCTTACACATGACTAGTACACACAACAACGTAATATCAAGCTACACATGTCAATTATAATTTGAGCTGATTCTGGAAATGTAAATAGCTTGATATCGTCGTCCTTTTAGTAATACTTTGACCTTCATGATTTATATTTCAATGTCATTGCTTTGCTTGCCGTTCAAAGAGATTTAATCTATTTACTAATAGAGAGGCTATTCAAAGAAATGTCAAAGAAAAACTGTGATCCCATGGTGTGATACTTCCTGGCCGTGCACAGTAGAAAATTAAAAAAACACGTTTTTTAGATAAATTGTTAGATGAATTCACAATTTATGTACTATATGGTACATGTTGTAAAAAAAAATTGTGAAGTTTTGGTCGCACAACTGGGAAGTATACTTCCTGGCTGCACCAAAATGGTTTTTGTAAACTATTAGGCATACCCGGACATAGTGTACACTAAAGAATTGTACCAAAATTGTTCTTTTCCATATGCTATAAAAAGAGATTGAAAAATTTAATTACTTTAGAAATTATAGCCTTTTGTTGTTGGTGCAGCCAGGGAGTATATTTCCCAGCTACGCCACCAAGGGTTATTAAGTGTACCCGGACATAGTATAGACTAAAGAATTGTATGCATTATGTATTACCCAAAAATGTAATAATATTACGGAAAGCTGTGATGTATTAAGAGAAAACATCAAATCGCAGACTTGCTGATCTTTGTACCTACTAGATGTGACCTCCAAATTAGAAGTAGGTGCTGGAATTATCTCGGTGGGATGGTTTATTAGAAGGGTGACAAATAAGCAACATATTTTGAATCTATATGCATAGGTAACAAGAAAAATTGACCTTCAGGAAGAAGATAAAAACTTGGTAGGTACTTTTATTAGGTATGGTCAGCAAATAAAACACTGTTACTTTTACATGTCAATAATGATGATTTCAAAAACTGAAATGTTGATCTACTTCATTGTTGACTATACTTTCCTGTGGTACCTACATATATTATGTAATTTAAAAAAGTATAGGTACTTAACAAACCTATGATAAAAAACATTGTGGCGCTAGCTGTAAGTCTGAACCTGTTATATACATTGGCCTCTAAAAGTTTGTTAACATGTTTACACTTTAGCTGTGACACACCAAATTATGATTTAAAATTCTAGTTCCAAATGTTAGAACTGTACACTATAACGATTTTATTTACTAATTCAACCTATACTTATCTTAAAAAATAATCAAGTAAAAGGATTACCTGATTATTTTTGTATTTTAAATCATAATATGGCATCACAGCTGAAGTGTAAAAATGTCAACTAACTTTTGGAGGCTACCAGCTCTTGTTAGGCTTCTTTTGTTAGGCTTTTGGGACTAACTTTTGTATATAAAACAGGTTCAGACTTACAGCACACTCAGGATGTATCACATCATCCCATGTCTCAGTTCATATTATCACAAAATTAGAGTATCACGCAGGCGTACCACACTAGACTGAACGACTTTTGCCCACTAGGACTAATGTATCGGATTACGATTTTATTTGCTATGCCTATTGTCCTATTGCTTGTATTGTTAAGTAAATACTTTAATGTCTTTGTTGCTGTTCCAGGTCTGCAAATTAGCAAGAAATCTTCCCAGTGTTGCTCAAATGAGTGACAAGCCTGTAGACTTTGATTATTCTTATGTTGAAATACCTCATTATGATATTGATAAACCACAAACGTTGGATACACGTAAGGCAAGGTGAGAATTTTTTTATTTAAATTCTTTTCAATGTTTAATAACAGTGAAACTGCTATACATATAGAGGTATACTACCTCAGCAAATAGTAAGAAAAAAAAAATTGCCCAACTTTTGTTTACTATGAGATTAATAAAATATTACTGAATGAGGTTCCTCTCTTTGGAGCCCTGACCACTGGTAGCTTGGTCCCTGTTCTGGATACCGGTGGGTTACTATTTTTTATATTTTTTAAAGTTTTATAATCTAATATTTGAAAATATAATTTCTATGTACAGTCACCAAAAGAGATAAGTAACCAGGGTCGTTGGATATAGCTGAAGTTTACTAAGAAATCAATGGATGTTTTCGAATGAAATTTAATTTGGTAAATGAACTGTTTGTTTTCAATTAATTAAAATAAATTTCATTCAAAACCATCCATCGATTTCTTACTTCAACTATATCTGACAGCCCTGGTTACTTATCTCCTTTGGTACATATACAACGTGTCCCAGAAATCAACGTCAAGCCGAAAACGGGCAATAGGCCAAGTCGTGACAGCTATTAGAAAAATATAAAAAAAAATCTTGGTCATGTACTTTTCGAATTATAAGCATTCAAAAATAAATCTCAAAAAGTGACACCCTGTGATGGTTTTTCAAGTCCTGTGACTACATTATTAACATTTCGGTAGTTTTTTTCTCTGTGATGTAACCATGAATAACCCTTCTGTAAATTACAGTTAAAAGTAAAACGTAACTGCCTCAGTTCTAAATTAAATGTTAGATTTTTGCCCAATATTGAATTCAAAATAATGACATCACCCAACTTTAACCGACTGTACTGAAAAAAAAATCTACTACACTATTTTGGCAAGTAACTTTAAAAGATGGCGCGTTTAGTCAGGATTCCAAAATGGTATAACACATACTAATTGCTACTTCTTAATTGAGAAAAAACATTTTTTTTTTATGAAGCCTTATTTCATAAAAGTTCGATTGAGACGAAGAGTGACGTTATTTTGACTAGTGTGAGCGAGAAAGATTCATTTTAGCTAATGTGAGGTGACGCTACTTTGACAAGTGGGAGCGAGATAGATAGTGACGCTACTTTTATCTAACTAAGAGGGAGACGGATTGACACATCATTTCATATGTGTGAGTGAAACAGATAGAGACGCTACTCTGGCTAAACAGGGATGCGTCGGCAAATTGTGCAATACTGCAGTACGTTACGCTCTTTCGTTGACTGCACATCTTTTTGTATTCGTATTGACTTCGTACTTACAACTGTGGCTTTGTTTATTGGACTTGATTTGCATTGTAATTTGGATTTATCTGCACCGTTTCTGACAACCCCGGACTTGTTTTAATCGCAACCCCGTGTTTGTGTAGTGTTTTATCATGCCATCTCGATACACCGCACAGGAATACGCCAACATGCATCTCATTTATGGAGAATGCTTATGCAACGCCAATGCCGCAGCAAGAGTGTATCGTGAGAGATACCCGAATGCTGAGCGTCATCCCGATCATCGAGTATTTATTAATGTGCATCGGTCATTATCAGAGGGTCGATTTCCTAGCCAAATGGTTAGCGAGGGAAGACCCGTTATGCCCTACGAAGCCGAAGTCTTGCAAGCAGTTGAAGAAGACAGAAGTATCTCAGTACGTGGAATTGAACAGAGCATAGGAGTCCCCAAAAGTACTGCACATCGTATTTTAAAAAAGAACGAGTTTCACCCATACCATGTACGACGAGTACAAAGTCTGCTACCCCGAGACTACCCAGAGAGAGTACGATTTTGTCGAACGATGTTGCAGAGGCACCGAGAGGACCCGCGATTCTTTGAAAAAATTCTATGGTCCGATGAATCAACATTTAAAAAGGACGGTTACATGAACCTCCACAATTTGCACGAATGGCACGTGGAAAATCCAAATTTGATGCGGGAAGATAGATCTCAGTACCAGTTTAAAGTAAATATGTGGACGGGAATTTTGAATGGTAAAGTTATTGGTCCAATCGAGCTGCCGGAGAATTTAAATGCCCAGGGTTATTTGAACTTCTTACAGAACCAATTACCAGAATTATTGGAAGAAGTGCCACTGAACATTTACGGCAGCATGTGGTATCAACAAGATGGCTGCCCAGCGCATTATGCTCTCACTGTACGAGAGTTTCTCAATCGAGAATACCCCGATAGGTGGATTGGGCGGGGTGGTACAATTTCGTGGCCTGCCCGTTCACCCGATTTAAACCCCATAGATTTTTTTTACTGGGGTACGATAAAGGATAAAGTGTACTCTAAACCAATTCAAGATTTAGACGAGCTGCGCCAAAGAATTGCAGAAGCCGCTGAATACATCAACTCAAGAAGATACGCCCGTCTTATTACGCGATCATTTTTAAAGAGATGTAGAACTTGCATTGCAGCTGAAGGAAAACAGTTTGAACATTTGTTATAAAACTTCGTAAATCTGATTTAATAAAAATTATAATAAAAGAAATCCAACGACTGAATTTTATTTCAAATGCACCTAAAACCAACAATGTACTTTTTTTCCTCAATTAAGAAGTAGCAATTAGTATGTGTTATACCATTTTGGAATCCTGACTAAACGCGCCATCTTTTAAAGTTACTTGCCAAAATAGTGTAGTAGATTTTTTTTTCAGTACAGTCGGTTAAAGTTGGGTGATGTCATTATTTTGAATTCAATATTGGGCAAAAATCTAACATTTAATTTAAAACTGAGGCAGTTACGTTTTAACTTTTAACTGTAATTTACAGAAGGGTTATTCATGGTTAGATCACAGAGAAAAAAACTACCGAAATGTTAATAATGTAGTCACAGGACTTGAAAAATCATCACAGGGTGTCACTTTTTGAGATTTATTTTTGAATGCTTATAATTCGAAAAGTACATGACCAAGATTTTTTTTTATATTTTTCTAATAGCTGTCACGACTTGGCCTATTGCCCGTTTTCGGCTTGACGTTGATTTCTGGGACACGTTGTATAGGGTGACTGGTAATTAGTGACCGATACTTAAACACATGAACAATATAACTAATAAAAAATAAAAAAAACGAATGAAAATAGAATACTTCACTCCTTTCATTTTCAAGACACTGCATAAGTGAGCACCAGATCCCTAAAGTGAAATAAAAGTCTATTATAATGATGTTCCTTGTTCCTGCCCCTTTGAATACAAGTACTTACAGAAAATTTTGGGGATAAGCCAGAAATTTCATGAAATTTGGTAAAACATGTGGGTCTTTTATATGAATTATTCAATTTACTGGTTAGTGGTGGTGGTGGAAATAGACATACAGCAATTTATTCTTAATGAGAAAAAAACTACATTATTTATGTAAAGAAAAAGTAAATAATTAGTTAACTCAAAATAAAGTACTGTAGTAAAATCAGTATTTTGGAATATTAAGTACTTACTTGATCTTTAAATAACCACTGCCTAGATTGAATTCTGGTCTAAAGCTGCAGGGTAATTGTGTAACACACTATCAGTAGCAATGGGTTTCATTTTGACAGTTCGACAAAATTCATTGCGTCATTTACGTTGTTGAGCAGACAAATTTTTCCAACATATGGAGCAATGGATTAGCAATATGCTTCAAACTGATTCAAATTGAGAGTAATAGTGTGTTACGCAATTAGGGTGCTGGTCCGTGAAGTAATGCGATTTATCGGCATGACAAGCAAATAAACACTTAAATTCTACCATTTCAAAGATCAAAATAGAAGGCCATTAGTTAAACCACGAAACTTGAATTTGATCTTATCTTCATTTCCGACTTGAAAACCCAGTTAATTGCCTTAACCAGTAATTGCACTCTTCCGTTTAACACGTTCAACGCCATAAATAAAATATACACCGTACGTCGCCCAGCAATGTCCGACGACATTGCTGGGCGACGGTACGGTGTATATTTTATTATTTTATTTATGGCGTTGAACGTGTTAAAAGTAGTTTCCTCATACATACGTAATGCCATTAATTGCTTGACTGATATTTACTATTATTTACCATCACTTAAGGTGGTTATCCAGCTTAAGGAAAAGTTGTTTTTTTGCATAGTCGACCTCGTACAAAAACTCTCATTAAATTGAATTTTACAAAGGTTGGAAGTATTTTACTGTCACATTGGTCTTCAATCAATAAAACCCAACTACGACAAAAAAGCCAAATCGAAAGGTTGCTAGACATAGAAATCGATTCTTTTCGATTTTCGAATCTTCTCTATTAATCACAATCTGAATAATTTTGAAAGATACTGCTAATCCATTGCTTCATATGTTCGAAAAAAATTGTCTGCTCATCAACGTAAATAACGTAATGAATGTGGTTGAACTGTCAAAATGAAAGCCATTGTTATTCTTAGTATATTACGCAATTACCCCGCAGAGCCACCCGTCATTACTAAGTCATACATCGTAAAGATTACGTGTATACGACAACCTAAAAAAAAAACGATATTTCTTGTTTAATGCTTATACCTTTTTAGTTATCGTCTTTGTCGTACCTAGTTGGGTTTTCAACTTTTTTTTATGTATTTATTTTTTTTTCAATCAATAGCAAATAAAAAAAATATATCAAGAGACCCCGCCCCCTTTTGTTGATGTAACAGCCGTCATATTTAAATTATTCGTATAAAATCTAGCGTATAATAAATAACGAATCGATTGACACCTCAATCATCAAAATCGGATGGGTAACAAAAAGATTTTTTTATGCATAGTAAGTTTGTCCTGCAATCCGGAATTAGAAATTCATAGGTAAGTTCAATATTATTTGTATGTCCGTGAATCTGTTACCAGCATCGGAACAGATTCACGGACATACAATAATATTGAATATTATGTGTTCCGTTTGACGTCCGAAGTCCATTATGGGAGAGTACACGCTTCGTTCCATGAACAGCTGCTAGATTTTACTCAATTTCCGCCTCGTAATCGCGCCACTAGCGCCCCCCAAAGTCATAACTGTGAACTACTTTCAAAAACCGTATACAAGCCGCCATGATGAAGTGTTAAGTCATTGTTGCATCGTTTTCCGAACTGTGCGCAGCTCTGTTAGATTGTGAGTTATATCGTTTAAAGCGATATTCTTTATTTTTAGAACTTTTGAGATTAAAGTAAAAAGTTCATTAGATTAGTATTTTAATAATTTTTCGTCTCGTGAACTGTGTTCATTTTAAACAAAATGGACGGTGAAACTATCGCGCCGAACGGCACTTCGCGGAAAAGGACACGGAGTTCGAGTTCTTCATCGTCATCGAAAGGAAGTGATACGGTGTCATCGAAGAGCGATGTAGGTGAACCAGCGCCGCGCAAACGCCCCCGGCAGGTACGCGGGCGCTCCCTCTCGCAAGATTCTGAACTGGATCGCAGGTTTGATCTACTATCCCAGCAGTTGGTGAGTCATGTTAATAATGTTTTAACAAATTATATGATCGCAAATAGTGCTCCATTAGCACAAAGTATACCCGCCACGCAAAATTATATTGGCACCGCGGTACCTTCAACATCGACTGTTCCTACCATCAATTTACAAGAAAATTTCTTACGTCCGCCGCAGCTTACCCCTTGCTTAGAAAATATTGCAAATCTAGACGTTTCCGTTAAGGAACCTAATGTACCTAAAGCAAATCCAGAACGTGTAACGAAAATAGCAGAAATGCAGAGGTTCGACTCCCCGGATTGGAATGCTGTACGTTACACAGAAGTACAAAAAAAAAAAAAAAATCTGTAGCTTTTCCTAGTTTTGTCGAATTGAAAGTGAACGAAGAATTGCGGCGTTTTGAAGACCCATTTTCACCGTTAAGATGGTTTCAAATGGAACGCAGTTTTGCGGCGTTATCTAATGCTTTCTTAACTCAAAACGAGCATGTGAACGCAGCTCTACAGACACTAATTGATTGGTCTGCTAATTCGAACGTCCAATTATCTTCAACTAACCTCTATGACAAACTAAAAGAGTTGTTTGGTGCTGAGTCATCTTATAAAACGGTATCTCATGATATTCTCCAAATTATTTGTGGTAAACGAGCTGAGGTCATAGAGACGCGACGCCGGTCGTTATTGAAAAATGTTAAAAGTAAATACATACGCGACGACATAGAAAAAATTCCACCCTCAATCGAATATATATTCAATCCTCAAAACTTATCGCACTACCTACAAAAAATTGGGGGTGTAGAAAAATTAGAAAAACAGAATAATAGTGCGGGAACTAGTCGTCCGATATCTTTAGAGCCTTCGACGTCTTTTCAAGATAATACTTTTCGTTCGCGACAAAACAAACCGAAGCGAAACGACAAAAAAGACAACAAACGAAATTACGATTTCTCTTCAAAAAAGAAGGGGGGGCGAAAAGATAAGAACGGGAGGCGAGCAGGACATAAGCAAAAATGACTATTTAATACCGAGATTTTGGGGCGGCTGTCTTCAGCATTATACAGAAACATGGAATCGTTTCGACCCTCCAAAAACTGTTTTAAAAATGATATCGGGAGCTCGTATCCCCTTCAATCAGGCGCCGCCCTTAATTCTACCTACTTCGGACAACCTGTCAAAATTTCAAACCCCCGTTTCGGAAAAAATGACACTAGAAATTCGCAAGATGATTCAAGAACGAGTGTTAGAGCCTGCTCCTTCGACCCCATCGTTCATTTGCCCCCTTTTCATAATCACAAAGGGAATTGGCAAAACTCGAGTAATATTCAACTTGAAAGCACTAAATTTATACATGGAGCCAAAGCATTTCCATCTTTTCCACCATCAGCAAATGCCTTCGTTTCTGCAACAAGGCGACTGGATGGTCAAGTTGGACCTCAGCCAGGCCTATTACCACCTCGCTATACGCACAGAACACAGGCGCTTTTTGCGCATCAGCTACGGTGGTCAACTTCTGCAGATGACATGTCTACCGTTCGGCCTGGCTGCTGCTCCCAAAATGTTTGCTACTATAACAAACTGGACTGCAGAATACCTTCGCACAAAAGGTCTGCGCCTCGTCGTGTATTTAGACGACTATATAATAGTCCACCAGAACAAGGAGGTACTCAGCACGCACCTAAACATAGCTGTACGCTTCTTGTCCAGTCTGGGCTGGTGTGTAAATCACGAGAAATCGATCACCAGGCCAACGAGGTCGATCGAATATCTCGGCATCGATTGGGACACCCAAACAAACTGCAAGTCCCTACCACCAGAGAAGGTAAGAAAAATTCGACAGATCCTCTCGACCAGACTCGCAGCGGGCAGTTGGACCCTCAAGCAAGCACAACGCCTCTTAGGGTTTCTCAACTTTGCGTCCTTCATCACCCACCGGGGAAGGATGCATTGCCGTGCGCTGCAATGTCACGTCAAAGTACTGCGTCAAAATCCTCTCGGAGCAGTACAGCTGACACAAGACGTTCACCAAGAACTCGAGTGGTGGATGGAAAATGTAGGTCAAAAGACAGCAATTCACACAGATGTGCTACCCACAAACTTTGTCATCACGGACGCTTCCGACATTCGGTGGGGTGCCCTGGTCAACAACAACAAGGTACAAGGTGCATGGCAACCCGACCAGAAAAAATGGCATTGCAATCTCAAAGAGATGTATGCTGTGATTGCTGTGTTGTTGAAGGAATCCAGAGCCCTCCGGGACTCCAAAATCATTCTACAGACCGACAACAAGACAGTGGTTTCGTACATTCAGAAGGAAGGCGGCACGAAATCACACCGATTGATGGAATTGACGCGGAAATTGTTGACTCTAATAGACGACCTCAATGTTGTACTGATCCCTCACTACCTACCAGGGGTGTACAACACCGAAGCCGACCACTTGTCGCGAGATCGCGCCGGCAGCGAGTGGCACCTGCAGGTGGCAGCAACTTCAAAGATATTTCAGGTTTGGGGAAAACCGGACATAGACTTGTTCGCGTCACGAACCGCACACGTCGTGATAAATTACGTTTCTCTAGATTCCTCAGACTCCAACGCCTGTTATCACGACGCGTTCAGCAGATACTGGCGATATGCCCTCGCATGGGTGTTCCCACCGCCGGCGTTGCTTCCACGAGTTCTTCACCACCTCAACTCACCATCAGGCCGGTACATAATAGTAGCACCCAAGTGGAAGAAACCCTTTTGGCGACCAGACCTGAAGAATCGATCCTTGGCACGGCCGCTGAAGATCAGAGACCTGAAGAAGACCTTAGTGGACACGGTGACCGGCCTACGACCACCTCATGTCAAAGATCTGCAGTTGGAAGCCTGGCTCATTTCGGCTGGGACACCATGACAAACGATTGGTCTCCACAAGAGAAAGATCTTCTTTTATCTTGCTGGCGACCTTCAACTCTAAAAACTTACACATCTATTTGGGGTAAATGGTCTTTGTGGTGTAGTCAAAATAATGTAAATTTCCGTACACCAAATCCGACAGATGTTGCTAAATATCTAGCATATCTGTACCTTAATCAAAAGTTAGCTTACAGAACTATTCTTGTGTACAAGTCCGTTATCGCATCTATTTGTGAAACTGCTTCAAATGTTAGAATATCTTCTAGTCACATTGTTAAGCACATTTTGAAAGCAATTTCAATTGCAAAGCCGTTGCCACCTAAGGTGCCTACATGGGACGCCAGGGAATTAATTACTTATTTAAAAGATAAAACTCCTTGCATCAGTAGTTTGTATGAGGTGTCTAAGCGAACGGCGACTATTTTATTATTATGTTCGGGACGTCGTGTACACGACCTATCCCTTTTGCATATTGACTGTGATCATTTTGTAGATAATGGGGATTCCATAACTTTACATCCAGTGTTCGGGTCAAAGACAGATAGTGCGACTTTCCAGCAATCCAGTTGGGTTTTGTTGGCATCCCAAGATCGAAATACAGATCCATTATATTGGCTCCGCACGTTAAAAGATTTATCAAAAGAAAGACGGGGGTCATTAAAAAATTTGTTCATAACTACCAGAGATCCCGTTAGAGCAGCCACACCAACTATAATCGGTGGTTGGGTAAAACGTGTTCTATCTGATGCTGGAATACAAGCCTCTCCAGGTAGTTTTAGATCGGCTGTCTCATCATTAAATTGGCTAGAAAATTATCCTATAAATGACATATTATCTAAGGCAAACTGGAGGCATGAATCAACTTTCAGAAAATTTTACAGTAAAGAAATCAGATCTAATAACGAAACGTCCTCGGCGCATTCGTTATCAAGATTATTTCAAGTCCCCAATTGATTCTAAGTTAACCGATAACATTGATTAGGTTAAAATCACTCATGAAGATGTTGCACGATTGCTTACTTACTTACGTTTTTCTCATATAATTATACTGCCAGTGCTTAAATGGCTAGATTTTTGTTCATATTCAAAACCTGTGTATATGAAGGTACCTAAAGTATAAAATGGTGATTAAAAATAATATTGGTTTATAATTCACATTGTTGCTTTTCATTCATACAATCCACCAGGAGATAACAAACATATCTCTCATAATGGACTTCGGACGTCAAACGGAACACATAATATAAAAATTTTACCTTCAAATAAAATTTGTATTATGTTTCCTAAGACGTCCGAAGTCCAGGTAAGGTCTTCCTGGTGCATACCTACCTACTTTTGCATCATTATGAGCCCAACAATGACTTAACACTTCATCATGGCGGCTTGTATACGGTTTTTGAAAGTAGTTCACAGTTATGACTTTGGGGGGCGCTAGTGGCGCGATTACGAGGCGGAAATTGAGTAAAATCTAGCAGCTGTTCATGGAACGAAGCGTGTACTCTCCCATAATGGACTTCGGACGTCTTAGGAAACATAATACAAATTTTATTTGAAGGTAAAATTTTTATAATATACCTATGTACTTGCACAGCGATCATATTTAGATACATTGAATAGAGCCGTTTCATCTGATTATTTTGCGTATACTTACTACAGAAGATTCAAATTCAAGCACAAATATATAGGCCGGGCGAAAAGTTTCTGTTGGCGGAAAGGGATTGTGTTTTGTTTTCGTCGTGTTGCATGAGAGGGGTAGGCAAGGAGGGCGCGGGTGAAGTTTGATTTTTTTCTGGGTTTATGCGCCCCCTTAACCATTGGGCTACAGCTTCCTAAAACGTGATAATTGTCTTCGTTGCAACTTGCAAGTCTGCCATATATTCTTGAACAAGATTTATTATACAACAGAGATTATAATCGAAATGTATACATTCATCATTGGTTCTGTAATCATAATGAGAGTCATTATTAAATTAATTATCATAACATGTTATTGCTTAGGTACTACGTTCCAAGGGGTATCGCGATACCCAGAAACTGGGTTGTCGAGGTCAGATAGGCAGTCGCTCAATGTTAAATACTGGTGTTCAGCTGTAACCTGTTAGGCTGGAAGCCGACCCCAATATAGTTGGGAAAAGGCTTGGCAAATTGATTATTATTACTTAGGTACTGCAAAAGTGGAATGAGTCTGGAGGTACGTAATAACAGTCTTGTTTAAGAGCGTTCATCCCGCGCGGGCTGGCAACGTCGCATTTTTAGTGGGTTTCCGTGATTATTTTATGAAATTAAAAGCAAAGTACTATTTATTTTACAGCCAAGTACTAGATCGTACGTATTTATAATTAATTTTAATATTTACTCTTAAATAAAAATATTTCATCGCAACAAGTAGGTACGGCAAATAGAAAATAATTGACAATATGTCAATTTTTATGAGTAAACAGATCCAGAGAACAGATTTCAGAGTAAAAAAAATAGCATACAAATTTATAAATACAATTAGCAATTAGCTGTAAAAAATTGTACTTTGGTTTTAATTTAATAAAATAATCACGAAAAACAACTAGAAATGCGACGTTGCCAACCCGCGCGGGATGAACGCTCTTAAAACCTACCCCACGCAGAGTAAAAATGAGATTACCGCTTAGGTAGCTGACTGGCAATACGTAGCAGGTCGCGTGACGCCTGGTTGCGTAGGCAACTAACAAAAAACCCAATTTTTGTACTATCGGAAGTTTTAGAACTTATCGCGCATACGCCACGTGTCCTCTTATCCTACGCGATAAGCTATAGTTTACCTGTTACATAATTGGAGGTATAGGTAACCATAATGTTACAGCAGTATATCAGTTTGGGAAATAATCGTGCGAAGATAACTGATCTGCGCAAACACTTGCTTTGGCAGACTCATAATCTTCATCAACATTCTGCTCCCTTATCTCCATTTATTTGGAAGACTGTACAGAGTTAATAGGCTGTAGTAGCTTTAACTGCAGATCTCCCAGAAATGGTATGCATTTCAGCAATCACCGTCTATCTACGGAAATAGGTACGAACGTGCGATAGTGAAAAACAATAAAAAGCTGTTACAACCATGGAAGTACTTACTTATTTTGTACTACCATCCATGGCAATGGGTACAAAATTAGAAATTGACAACTCAATGCAAATCCAAAAAAACTTATCAAAACCTTTACCTTTTTTTTTTTTTTTCTACGACCGGAGTAGGTAACCTAACAGAAAGCTTTATACACACGCGCCATCAGTGCACCTAGCCAGTGGCGGACTAAGCCTGTCAGAGGCCTGGGGCGGCAAAGCTGAATGAGGCCTGAATGAAAAATGTAGTTTTAAAAACTTTTTATTCAGTTCACATTTGTATGTATAAATAAGTGTCTATGTTTATTTCGTTATAATCTGGCAAGTGAAATTTAAATTCGAATTAAATTATTTAGTCTAAATAAACATACATACCTACAATATGGAATGGATATGGGTGAGGAAAATAAAATACGAATCGATCGACAAAAAAAAAATTAGATAAAATAAATCAAAGATAGTTTTTTTTAATTTTTTGTGGCGTGTTATATGTGTTTTCGTGCCTTCAATTTACTGAAGTCCTCAATAACTTCTGTGAAATCGATTTCTTTAGAAATTTTTCTTTCTATTGAAAGTACGGCTAGGTTAATAGGTCGCTCTTGACCCATTGTACAGACGCCAGCACATCAAGCTACCCAAAACTGTCAAATTTCCCTAATCAACTTTGAACCTTATCCTTTAGCAATAAAGTTGAAAATCTATTAAAGAAATTTGACAGATTGTAGTAGCTTGATGTGCTGGCGTCTGTACATCGAAGATATTTTTTAAGTTGAGTTGAGTTTTGAGTTGAGTTTCGAAAAACTCCTCTCGCATGATGCAACCGAGATGCAAATGGTCAAGAAGTATTTATCTTGATGAAATTATGTAGGTACTAGGCACATTTTTAGTGTTGTTTAGGATTTAATCAGGGGAACGCGGAGGCATTTGGGGGCCCCCCAAGACCGGAGGCCCAGGACGGGCCGCCCCTTCCGCCCCCCGGTTAGTCCGCCACTGCACCTAGCACTACCACAAAGCGCGGCAGTAAAAATTAGAAGCTTTGCCTCTGTGGGGGTTATTTTGTGGCGCGACGAACTTGCTAATTAGGAAACAAGAAGATTAACAAACGCGTGTCACTTTTCTGGTTTATCTGCCTGTCTGTATGCATATTTTATATCAAATAATAACTCAAAAAATTCTACTGTTTCAGGCTCCTGTACCAATCCCGCAAGAGAGGTATGTTGGAGAATGATCTCCTGCTGAGCACTTTCGCTAAGAAGCACTTGGAATCGCTGACTGAAGAGCAGACACTCATGTATGATCGCCTTATCAATACGGTGAGCAACGACTGGGATCTGTTCTACTGGATGGTGGGCAAGCAGCCTCCGCCAAAGGAATACGACAATGAAGTTATGAACATGCTGAAAAACCACGCTAAAAATGAAGACAAAGTTTCTCTAAGAGTTCCCAGCTTATACTGAATTCTTACATAGAAATGTTATAGAAGAATTTTGTTATTTGTTATATCTTCGTAGACGTAAAATGCAGTTACGCAGTATTAGATTATTTTATTAATAAAATGTAAATCTATTTGTTGGGTAGTTAATAATAACGCTGATAATATGGAACTGGTTTGTTTTGTTTTAGAACTAGCTTTGCGTCATAATAAGTTCACAATTCGATTATTGTTAACTACAAAAATAAAACCAAGAACGCACTTTATGACCTCCACGTTGTATTTCCATGGCGTCATTAGAATTACACGAAATTATATTTCTTAGCCGCTTTTCCTGCGTACGTCAATGTTGAAGTCAGTCCAGTCTTAAATACGTTAGTTCTTATTGTCACACAGCAGATTACACTTTCATGAAAAAATCGAACATCCTATCCAACGAGTGTTTGTGTTGTAATTGTTACCTTTACAATGGTCTATAGTATTTGGACGATTTAGTCTTTTGTCAGTTCGAGTGTGTATATGTATTATAATGTTGAATAATTCTTAATGTAAATTAGTTTCGTGCGTAAATAAGCATTTATTTGCCAGTGATATTAACATATTCATTTAAATGTGTATGTACATGGAAGCTCGGTGACCTAATACAGGCATTTCACTCGACCTCACGACGCACCCGCAAGGAGGTGCGCAGGTGGAGCTCCTTAGTTTCGTGTGAACCACCGGCCGCTCGCCAATCGCGTACACGTCGTACCGCCAAATAAATAACTCTCAGTGCGTAATCTTTATTTTGATTAAATACTGCGTTATCAAATAATATTTTATAATTTCTGTTGATTATGATTGAGTACGTCACACGCAGGTCAGCCACAATCTTATCATTTGCTGTTTAAATGTTTGTGCTTTGATCCAGTGAAGTCAGTTAACTTGAAGCAAGTTGTGAACGTACATTATATTACAGAGTGAAGACTAATTTGAAAAAAATAATTATATTTGCAGTAATTTTAAAGAAGTGTTTTGTGATCAATATACTAAAGCAATAAATTGTGTTAAGTGTTAATATTTAGTGATAAAGATGCCTATTCGCCGCAGTCAGGTAAGGTTTTCTTTTTAATTAATAATTTATTTATGGACACAGTGTACCTACTTTAAAAACTTCTACCAATTAAAAATTTTTAATATCTAAACTAAATATGAGAATTGGTAATGCGAATTTCAAACTTATCGGTTGTTTATAGTAGTTAAGGAAGGCATAGTTAAATCTCGATTGATGACATCGTTGAACCATTATTTATTGGTACGTCAAAAAAAGGCGAGGGGTAGGATAGCATTGAATTTGTAAGAAATACAATAATTTTACCAACGATAAGCCCAAAGACAAAAACGAATTTTCTGCAATTTATCCCTCGGAATGCATTCCCCAAACTAAAAAAATAAAAAAAAATTAAAAATGTAAAGCATTCAAAATTATTCAATTCTGTGCTCCAAGCGCCATTTTGTACCTACCCATTACATTACCTAGGTAAAACGGCAAGTAGGTAGAAAGGGGACCTTTCGGGGTCGATAAAAATTAATTAATTGTATTGTCTCTCGGACAATAGCGAAACTAGACAGAATTAGTTCATCACGTTTATGTTTATGTAAATTTTTGCAGGTATTAGTGAAATGGATCTTCGAAAACCAGCATAAGTTGCAAATGGTTCGTTACTGCAGTTCTTCGCTGCGCTACAAGGAGTTGGAAGAGAATGCGGCGCAAGCGCAGCCGGAACACGTGGCGCCCTCTATGACCGCGCCCGCTGAGAAGCCCCGCCCACATATTACGCCTGAAATCTCGTTCAAGGTAAGCTCGATCGCAATTTAATGAGAATTCAAACAAGTTACTAGTATATATGAAGGCCAATTCTCGTACGTTCAAATTCAAGTCACAATCTCATTTCAGCGACAGTCAATATCAAAAACTTGTTAAAAACGTAGGCACATTGATTGTATTTTTGACAGATTGAGACTGATATTAGAATGCGAACGTTCTTAAAAATACGGGAATTGCCCCTCTGAAACTATATCTGAACTACTAACTTGTATCTGAAACATAATTTATGACTAATAGATTTTATGCGTGCTATATTAATTACGTTATGGTTTAGATTTTAAATGATCGAGTTTTGTGGAAAGCACATTTGTGTTGAAAGCACTTAACTGAGCGCGAGCTTTCAGCAATATCTTAAACATGCCTATCAGTCGACAATAAAAATCTAATTTTATTCATTTCGATTAAAAAAGGGTGTAACTTAAACCATTCGTTTACCTTAAACTCAATGGTATAATCAAATAGCTAAATCATGATGATACTATTTTTCATTCAAGTTAATTATATTCAACTAATGTATTGTATATGATTTCTTGGAATAATTTTATGACGCAGCTGTTAACGTATTTAATTTATTTAACAACATGAAAGCAGATAATTCTAAATAATAATGTATTGTTTTTAAATCGAATGTACCTACAGTTGTAAATGTCTCTTTTGAACCTTTATCTTGTTTGTTTGCACTCGTGTAACTGTACTTCTAAACCCTATCTACTTGTCAGGAGGTAACTGCATGATATATTTATTGACTTGGATCGACCATGCCAATTGACACGTGACCGACCACGACAATGTTACACTATACTGTTACAGTATTAAATGTTTACATAACATACTAATTTAAACACATTAAATGTGATGTAATCGACTGACGTATTGACTAAGCTACGAGGCGATAATGACTATAATAAAATTCCCTAATAAATTATTATACTTCATATAAACAATTGAATATTATCGTTAAGTTTACAAAACAGTAAAAGTAAATAAATAAATTACAAGTCACTTTAGTTACGTAAGCAGAGTTCAGTGCTCAGCTCGATGTTTAACTGGTCTTATGTTTTTCAGAGCGAGGACTTACAAGTGAGGCTTGCGGCTCCGTACCAACTCACCCCAAAGCCCGAGGTGACAGACCTTGGCTTTGGGAAATTTTTCAGCGATCACATGCTCAAAATAAACTACTTCAAGCAACTAGGTGGATGGCAGAAACCAGAGATAATGCCATTTGAAAATTTGAGTTTGCACCCTGCTGCCAAAGCGCTACATTATGCAATACAAGTATGTTAATTACCTACTCACATTTCATTAGTTAAATTCGTTTACTTAGGAAGTAGAACTTATTTCTTAAATGTTAACAACTCTTTAACTTTTCCGCAAAGCAGTCCTTTTTGCAGCAGAGATAAAGGATGCAAATGCGAAAACAAATTGCATGTACATATTTTATGATTCGGGAGAACATTAACAATTTCTAGAATTATTGCTCTTATTGATGTCATTTACACACTTTATCAACGCAGTATTGTTACATTAATATGTGCGAATGATGTCACTCGGGAACTTACTGCTAAACATGTGTACAAGGAGATAAAGTGATTATAAATATGTTACAGTTGTTTGAAGGACTGAAGGCGTACAGGGGGGTCGATGATAAGATACGATTGTTTCGGCCAGAATTAAATATGGAAAGGATGAATTTAGCAGCACAAAGGTCTGGGTTACCAACTTTTGATGGAGAAGAACTAATTAAATGTGTATCAAGGCTGGTGCAAATAGACCAAGAGTGGGTACCACATTCAGAAACCTCCACCTTGTACATTCGACCTACGTTAATAGGCACTGAGGTAAGCGAATTATTCAATTAATAGATAATATTATCAATTCTAATCAGGCAGCTATGTATGCCTTATGAATACGTTAGTAATATCTTGGTAAAATAAGCGAATTATTCAATTAATAGATAATGGTGCCGATTCTGTTGTTCACAAACTAAATAAAATTTAAGTTCAGTGCATCTTTTTATTTCTATTTCATTAAGATACGGTCAGAAAATAAATATTAGTTTAGTCCTGTCAAATTAAGATACTCCATAGACAAGTTTAGACGTGATTAAAAAAATGACTACAAAAAATACGTCAATTTACGTCAGACGCTGACTAATTTGACAGGACTAAACTAATATTTATCTTCTGTCCTTTTCTTAATGAAATAGAAAGAAAATGATGAACTGAACTTAAATTTAGTTTAGTTTGTGAACATGAGAATCGGCGTCAATGTATTATCAATTGTAATTAGGCAGCTATGTATGCCTTATGAATACGTTAGTAATATCTTGGTGAAATCAGCTGATTGCGTTACAAACAGGTCGTCATCATTTTTAAGTGAGTCATAAGCAAAGATCGGGAAACGTAAATATACTCTACCTATTCCGATCTCTGGTCATAAGGAAAATGCATTTCTATGAATCAAGCCAATCGACCTTTTAGAATAACGTCAGATCCGTCAGATGTGATGCAATTAAACTTGGAGCGGTGATAAATAGATTTTAGTACCGTAAAACGGGGTGAATAGGGATCCAGGGGTGAATCGGGACGAAACTTTAAAGTGGATTTTAACATTGAAATAATATGGTATTTTTGCCAAAAATGTCTGTAATGTGTTTACTATATTATAATTAACGATTAAGCGTCCCTGTTAGCAAAAAAAACTATATTATTTCAATGTTAAAATCCACTTTAAAGTTTCGTCCCGATTCACCCCTGCATCCCTATTCACCCCGTTTTACTGTAACGTAAAAAGTTGAGAAGATGTCTGGAAAATGCGGTGCTAAGCTGTATCAAGCCGTAAAGTTTCGATAATAGTAAAACGAAGCCATAACTTGCGTCAGATAGCGGAGCTCGCGCCGCTGAATTTCGGGCCAAAGATGTTGGAACTTTTTGGCATCGATACGCTAAGAAGAAAAATAATTATATAAATTATAGAGTGGGCGACATTCTTTATAATACTTTATTGTTTGTTTATCCACAAAAAAATAATAATGATAATCTTTTGGATACGTAAAGTAGGTAGCTTATCTTCATATAAATGACAATCAAAAGTAAGGACATTAAAGTTTTTAATGGTGGCAATAAAATCAGTGCACCTGCGCGAAATGATGTAGCCCAATTGTTCTTATCTATTATAATTACTAACGCCTCTTCTTGATAAAATTTGGCCAACAACAATGCTATCGTAAAATTCGAAGATATCGCGAACAGATTTGTTCAATCATGCCATAATTATCAATTTTGTTTTTTATTGTGTTATTGGACGGACATAGGTGAATGTTTTCGTATTATTTTCAAGGCGCTTCACTTGCCAATATACATAGGTAAATGTTGGCATGTAACGATCGATATTTCGTTAATCTTTATATATATATAGTGAAGGACGACAGATCGCTCATTGTTGTCAAGTAGGTATCGCTCGTTGTTATGCAATATAGTGAACATTTAAGTACACTTGTTTCGAAACCAATTTTTGTTCCAAGTTTGGCTCGCATCAATTTTTGCTTTTGGCAAAAATTTAGTTGCATACATTTCAGTGATACGAGTAAATACAACAAAAAAAAAGAAAAAATTCATTCGTTTATTGGCGACCTTGGTACTACATAGTCATTGTATTTGTACTTACCTACATTTATTTAGCCATAGTGTATTTATTATATTGTTAAATAAAACGATTTAACTATTTATTACATTAATAGAACTTTATGAGCAAATGCTGCAATTATTTTTATTCATGACAAGTGTTGCAATTTTTTACTGATGCCTATTTTTCATTATGAAGATAATTAAAAACATATTGCTTCAGATTGCAGCATTATACATATATCGCACACGTTTTCAGTCAAGTGGTTTGCACGTTACATTGGAACAAACATTCGACTTCACTTATCTTAATTTGCTATAATTTGGATATTGAGTTTGGGTCACGTTTCAAGTCTGCATATAACTTTCAACGTTTACGTCGTTATCTCGGCTTTTTATAGACTGTCACTTGATTTGAAATTTAAATAATAACATGAACAATATAAAGTAATACCTAGCGATATTTCTTTACTATAATGATAATATTTTGGGCAATAAAGATTTGCTGAGAGCACATTGACAATGCTTGAATATATCTACTTACTAATAAATAATGAAAACAGGTCGTAGGTAATTTTAAGAAATCGCATTTTGATAATGATCAAGTACTACTTATAAGCTAATTTATTTTTCAACGCGTTTTTATCGCTGCCGTACCCGTGATATCGTTTCAAGGTAACTTTAACTAACAATACAGCTCAAACGTATTTGCTTAGGTATAGATTAAAAAACATCGAAAAAGGATCCTCACGAGAGCGATGATACGAAAACTTAAATAACTTGTTATGTTAATATCGTATATCTTTAAATCATATTATGAATGAACATATGATGAATTATATGATTTATGTTTTACATTTGATTTCCCATACAGTGCAATTCCTATACTGTATATTCCAAGGTTGCCTGGAAGAGATCGCAGAAAGCGATAAGGCCGCCCATTGTATGTTCTGTATTTTTTTTTTGTTGTGTATTTTCCGGTCTACAATAAAGTATATATAAATAAATAAATAGCATAAATTATATATCTCCATATTTAAAGGAGGGCACAGTCTCTGACTTTATAAAATAATAATAATATGTTTACTTATGGCTTATTTAAAATTTGTTGTATTTCCGACAGCCCACGTTCGGTATAATGGCACCTGAAACGGCGCTATTGTTCGTGATACTTAGTCCCGTGAGTGCGTACTACAAGACGGGAGCTGACGGTGCCGTGTCAATATTCGCAGATCCCAATGTGGTCCGAGCTTTCCCTGGAGGTGTAGGCAACCGAAAAGTGGGCTCAAACTATGGACCCACGATTGGTGAGTCCTGTCTACATGCCAATAATTTAAATACTTTTTTGAAGATCGATGTATTTTTGTCTTCTGCTACAGAAAAAAATATGCAGACCAAATATTTTTGTGACCAAACTTCAAAATAGACTGTTTTAAATAAACAAGACGCAAATCCATATTTTTGCGTGTATGTTTGACCACTATGCACTCATACATAAATCTGTTATGTTGAACCATATTAGTTTATCAATAGAATGTAACCGCTGTGATCGGGAATAGTGATGTTCTGATTATGTTTACAGAGGCCACAGCTCGGGCAGCTAAATTAGGTCACCATCAAGTGTTGTGGCTGTTCGGACCTAACCATGAGCTCACCGAAGTCGGCGCCATGAACATCTTCGTAGTTTACATCAATGATCAAGGAGGTAATAATAATAAACACTATAAATTGTTCCATTATTTAACTGTAAAAATAACGTACGATCATGCGGTTAATGGTTGGATATCCGTGTGACTGGCTGATACGGTCATGTTATCTGGTGCGTCGGCACTCTGACCTTTTGACCGGTAAATTCTTGTCTCGTATCTGAAGCAACAACTAGGGTCAGTAACATCGGTTCCAACGTTTTTTCCAGATCACGGAGTGTTTTTTGTTTAACTTTGATGAGAATTATGCAATGAACATATTATATTTTCAGATAAACAATTAAGTACTCCGCCATTAAATGGTCTCATCTTGCCTGGAGTGACTCGTCGCTCTATTCTGGAATTAGCTAGCCAGTGGGAAGACTTGGTTGTCACGGAAGAAGTTCTTACCATGGACAGAATGCTTGAGCTAAATAAGAATGGACGGGTAAGTTTCAGCGTTTAGATTTCTTGTTGTGATTTAATTGAATAGTTTCGAGTTTTTAATATGTCGTTTTGCTTTCAGTTGCTCGAGATGTTCGGCGCGGGCACGGCTGTGGTGATCAGTCCTATCAGCAGGGTTGGCTTCTTGGATCATGAGATTCAAGTCCCGACTATGGCGCAGGCGCAACCAGTATACCAGAGGGTTAAGGACACGTTGCTGGCGATACAATATGGCCACATAGAGCACCCGTACGCGAAAGTTATTTCATAGTGTTTATTAGGGGCGCATTGCCGTCGCGCGAACATTGACTATTTAGTTGGCACGTCACTGACAGACAACTACTGTGAATTTACATATCAGAAACTGTCCTGTGCCGAGGAATTATCAGAAAACTTTCTGTGTAAAGTGTGTGGACGATAAATTATATTATTTAAATGATAACGTTTATTGATAAGTTAAGGTTACATCGAACAGAGAGGCGAAGAGTGTATAAATGCTGCGCATTTGGTACAACAAAAACTCGCCTAATTATATTGTTATCGTGTTGGCGCTATCAGTATGTACGTGTTTATTTTATTTATTTATTCATTATCTATTTTCGGGAGGACGTAAGTTATAGGTATTATTTCACTGAATTGTGACATACGATTGAAGTATCAAGTGAAGTTAACGCGAACATTTTAGACCTTAGTATAATTATGTTTTATGGTGCTATTGTAAAACCGTATGCAACATAAGCCACCCAATTTAAATTCGACTGTACACAAAAATATTGGGTTAATCGAAGTTAGGATATTGTAAATATAATTTAGTTTTCAGATAGAAATAACTAGCAAAGAATGCCTTAAGAATACCTTACTTATAAAAAGAGTCATTCCGTAGGAAGTAAAACAAGAGACTAGAAAATATCTGCAAACAAATTGTAATTAAACCACCCTAAAATGAGAATAACATGACCGTCGACAGCGACAGACTTTTCAAATGATGTGATATTATCGTTTAATTTATATAAAGCCGAAGCTTACTCTGTAATCTGTATATAATTGTATCTTGTTAAGTATAGACGTTAAAATACCACACACAGTGGAATGTCCGAACGCTTGCCAAATAAGGCGTCAAGGGGAATGTGCTAGGTACCAGCGAAATTCAGTCTCTTACGTTTTTTACAATTAGCAGGTGAATGTGCGGTGTCAGGTGGTATATTGAACAAAATATGATTCGCGGGCGTAACAAGTATGTATTTACAGAATTAGAATCATTAAAATCATCAACACAATCCTCTAGTTCATACAATCCTATTGATTAAAATTTATTTATTTATTAAAATCTCCCTTACAACTATCATTACAGGTGTAGGGTGTGGACTGTATGGATCTTCAAATAAAAGTCTTGGTTTCTATTCTGGATTTATTCTTGTTGTCTGCTATCGATGATCTGATTGAACTTACTGAACTTAATCTAAATCTGTCCGTCTAATATACACCGGTTCATGGGTGGAAGTAGTGGGTGGCCCTTAGTGTACTTTATTAAAATTCTTGGCCACTCACCAATCCGATCACTTTAGTCCGTGTCCGCTCTCCGACAGGTTTCGACTTGTCCAAACCTGTCGGAGGCCTGACTCCGCGACCAATCACAAACATTTTAGTATCATAATCCTACTTTGTTCATTATTGCTACGGGGAGTTCGGCGTCCGCAACATTTCTCCTCCCGGCGTAGCTCGCGAAGCCTCCTCTTTCTTCTCCAGGACGACGAGTTTGCTCACCGGGCGTCGGAAGATTCCAGTTCTGGTCCGTACTTCGACCACCCGGACGCTGCCGTCAGTTGCAGGGTGCGTGCGCTCCACAATCCCCATCGGCCAGGTGTTCCGGGGCAGTGTGTTGTCGACCACCAGGACCACGTCGCCAACTTGTAGCGGCCTCGCGTTGTTCTTCGGCTCGCCGCGGGGTATCAATGTGGGCAGATATTCCCGCAGCCAGCGCCGCCAGAAGTGGTCGGCAAGCGCTTGGCTAGCTCGCCATGTTCGTCGGTCGTTTTCCTTGCACGGCCCTGTCGTAGGCAGGCCGTTTGATGACCCCAACAGGAAGTGGTTGGGAGTCAGGGCCTCGGGATCGTTCGGGTCCACACTGACATGGGTTAGGGGTCGTGCGTTTATTGAGAATTCTGCTTCAGTGAGTAGCGTGCCGAGGACCTCTTCAGTCGGTGCCTTCTCTCGTAGGGTGACCTTGAGGGCCGCCTTGATGGAACGTACCATTCTTTCCCACGCGCCGCCGTGGTTGGGCGCGCCAGGAGGTATAAACCGCCACTCCATTCGATGACGCAGCCCCTCGTTGTTCAGGTCGGGTAGCCACTCGGCGTAGGCACTGCGGAGCTCTTGGTCGGCCCCGCGGAAGTTGGTCGCGTTGTCGGAGTACATGATACGCGGCCAACCCCTGCGCGCAGCCATTCTTCTCAACGCCATTATTGCAGAGTTCGTTGAAAGGGATGCGACGAGCTCTATGTGCACGGCCCGGGAGGTGAGGCAGGTGAATAATGCACCCCACCTTTTTTCACGGCGACGACCCACCTTGACTGTCATGGGCCCGAAGTAGTCCACCCCGCAGTTAGTGAACGGGCGGTGGAAGGGGTCTAGGCGGGCGTGTGGTAAGTCTCCCGTGGCCGGCGTTTGTGGTGTCCCCTTCTGCTTCTTGCAGAAGACACAGCTTCTCTCGATCGCGCGCACGGTGGGTCGCAGATGTATGACCCAGTACCGTTGCCGCAGGTCGTTAGTCACGCGCTCTCGGTTGGCG
The DNA here is from genome assembly GCA_949629135.1 of Eremobia ochroleuca. Taxonomy (NCBI): domain Eukaryota; kingdom Metazoa; phylum Arthropoda; class Insecta; order Lepidoptera; family Noctuidae; genus Eremobia; species Eremobia ochroleuca. The sequence goes on from OX451392.1 coordinate 13,114,075, forward strand.
TGACCCGCAGCGCAGTGTTCCCGTTGTACCAGAAGCCTCGTCACTCGGTGGCGGCCATCTAGTATGATTGGCCGTTTTGCTTCTTGTGTTGCCGCTGATGCTTCAATGCGGCCTCGTACCCGCAGGAGGCCGTCTTCCAATACTGGATCGAGTTTGTACAGTCTGCTCGTCTTTGGGATAGGACGGGCTGACTGCATCCGTCTCATTTCTTCGCCGAAACTTTCCTGTTGCGTTCGTTGCAGGAGTTCTTTCTCAGCGCGCTGGATATGTCTGTGTTCCAGTCTTGTAGCGGCGCGTCGACATATGTCGATGAACGCCAAGGCTCTTGCCACTGCTCTTACTAGCGTCTCGTACTTGGAGAAGCGGGCAGGGTCAGGTAGCCAGCTGTCTCGCGGAGTCTCGGTAATGTGCAGGACTCCTTGTTCATCGTCTTCATCGGGTGGCATATTCCCGGGCCATTGCTCCTCGGGTGAGTATAAGAAGCTAGGCCCCTGGAACCACCGATCGGTTATGTGGATCGGCGCGTTGGTAAGTCGGGTGGCGTCGTCGGTTATGTTGTGATTGGTTGGTAGCCAACGCCATTCTTCCTTTGAGGTGAGCTCGGCGATTTCTCCCAGTCGGTGCGCGACGAACGGCGTGTATCGTCGCATGTCATGTTTTATCCAGTGCACGACGGTGGAAGAGTCTGTCCAGTACACAGTTTTGCTGACCTCGATGCGGTGTTCCTTGCGGATGGTGTCAGCGAGTCTGGCCCCTAAGACCGCCGCTTGTAGTTCCAGCCTAGGAATAGTTTGTGTCTGTCGTGGCGCCACCTTTGCTTTGGCGGCGTCTAGCACTATGCTTACGATGTCATCGCAGTTCACTATTCTCCAGTAGGCCACGGCTGCGTAGGCTTGTTCACTCGCATCACATAGCACATGTAGTTCTATGTCCTTGTACTTCTTTGACGTGTAGCTTCTGGGCAGTCGAAGCTGGGCGACGTCGGTGAGTTGAGCGAGCCAGGTCGCGAAATGTTCGTTGTCCTCTTCCGGTATCGGCTCGTCCCACGTTATTTTGAGGCGCCACAGACTTTGCAGTATAATCTTTGCTCTTATCGTGAAGTGGCTCAGCAGTCCTAGAGGGTCGTAGATGGACATTACTGCGCTGAGTGCTTCTCTTTTGGTCGGTGGGCGCTTCCGTTCTCGTACCGGAGCGGGGACCCGGTTCATTGACGTGTTGAACCCGAGTTCGTCCCGTTCGGCGTTCCAGTACAGCCCGAGTATCTTATTCGTGGGCTTCTCTCCTCCCAGTTGTGTGGGAGTGGTAGCGTGCAGCTCTCGGGGCACGTCGCGTAGCACTGTCTCATGATTCGTGCTCCATCCACGCAGAGTGAACCCGGCGACCGCATGCACCTGTCTTGTTTCTTGTATTGCCTTCAGGGCTTCTTCCTGGTTATCATAGCTCGCCACCAGGTCATCCATATAGTGGCTGTTTTTAATAGCCTCTAACGCGTGTGGGTATTCATTTCCGTGTATGTCTGCATTGTGGTTGCGGACATAATGGGCCATGTATGGAGAGCTTGCTGCGCCAAATATCATGCTCGTCATTTTGTAGTGGCGCGGGGGCTCTGTTCTGTTGGTGCCTCTCCACAGGAACTGTTGGGCCGGTTGATCTTCAGTTCTTATTTTGACGCGTAGGAACATTTCTTGGATGTCTGCCGTTACTGCTATTGCTTTCTCTCGGAAACGGAATATGATTCCCGGCAGCGATAGCAGTAGGTCCGGGCCTTCCAGTAATTTATCGTTCAGGCACACTCCGTGGCTTCTCGCCGCTGCGTCAAACACCAGCCTCTGTTTGCCGGGTTTGTTTGGGTTCTGTACGGCAAAGTGAGGCAGGTACCAGCAGACGGCACTTGACTGTTCTGTGCCGTCGCACGGCACTGCGTACCCCTTTTCCAGCAGGTTGTTTATTTGAGCGTTGTATTGTTCGGCGAAGTCGGGTGATGCATCCATCTTCTGTTCGATTTTCTTCAATCGGCGGAGCGCTGCACCGTAGCTGGGTGGCATGGTGATGTCATCGTGCCGCCATGGCAATCCGACTTCGTAGCCACCGTCGATCTTCTTAGTGGTTCTTTCGACGATTGCTATCGCTCGTTGGTTAGCGTCACTCACGCGTGGTTCTCTTGCAATACCTAGTGCTTCTATTTTGAAGTGAGTTTCCACTAGGTCATGCAGTCGCTGGTGGTCGTGCTGCTGCTGCTTCTCGTATTCATAGAGATGCAACACGTTGTCTTCGTTCATGAAGATGCTTCGTGGTGCGGTCCCATGTACTACCCAGCCGAGCTGCGTTAGGGATGCAGCTGGCTGGTTGGGGCCGCCGACTCGGAGTTTTCTCGACACGATGCACTCCCAGTGGTCTGTCCCCACTAGGATTCCGGGGCGTGTTGGCGCATAACACACCTCGTCTGTTGGGAGGTCACGTAGGTGTTCGTATTCCAGCAGAGTGTCTGGGATCGACTGCTGGTGAAGCCTCAGGTTTTTCATTGTTCTGGCCTGAAGCTTATGTGGTGCGCTGATCTCGCTGACCCCTCTCACTTGCACCACGACGATCTTGCTGTCTCGTTCTTGTGAGGACATGTTCGCTCCATGGATATGCAGTGGTTGTGACGTTCCTTCTGCCCCGATACTCACAGCCAGGTCTTCGTCAATGAGAGTGACGGTGGCTCCTTCGTCGAAGAGTGCGTGAGTCTTCACCTCCCCCCGTGGACCTGTGATGATCACGGGGCACATTTTGAGGAGGACAGTCTTCGGGCCGGCGGCTGTTAGGGTAGCCACCGACATGACTGCCTCCTCCTGAGTGGGTTCTTCAGACTTATGTTCAGTCGCTGACTTTATTTCGGGCGACTCTCTCCTTTCTTGGTGTAGCGTGGCATGGTGAGGTCGGCGGCACTGGTTCACACCGCACGGTTTCGCTTTACACATGGCACGCCTGTGTTTCTTCTGGGCGCACTTGAAACATACCTTATTGTCCTTCACTAGTTCCCAGCGTTGATCCACGGTCAGTGCTTTATATTTCGGACACTGGGTCAGTACGTGATTCTGTTTGCAACTGGGGCACTGATCTTCTTCGGTTCCTTCAACCGTGACGTACACTGCTTTAGGCTTCTTCTTCTTCAGGGTTATGGCAGGCCTGGTTTCGTTTTTGTGAGTTGCGGTACTCGTTGTTGGGGCGTATGTATAGCGTAACGCCCTGTCCGCCTCACGCATTAAGAAACGAGATAGTGTCACTATTTCGGGCTCTGCTGACCCTTCGTTGTCACTGGCGTAGTCGCACCATCGAGATCGGAGATGTGGACTTAACTTTTCAAGCACTTCCCGGGTTAGCAAGGGATTATAGAGGTACCCCTTGCGATCGATTGTCTTTAACACACATATCGTGTTTTGGATTTTAATCGCGAAACTATTTAGGTCACTGGCACTAGCACTAGGTTTTGGCATCTTTTTCAGGTCATCCAGAGCTTTGTCTATGATCACCTCTGGTCGGCCAAAGCACTGCTCCAACGTCTTCATGACAGCGTCCGGTTCTGTGGCCGCGTGCAGAAGAGCCGCTACTGTGTCTCGTGCTTCGCCTTTGAGGCAACTTCTAAGTCTCTGAAGGTTCTCTGCTGGTGACACGTTGTACATGTTGGTCGTGTCATAGTACGATGCCTTGAATGGCAACCACTCGTTGGCCGCACCAGAGAAAGTTGGTAGATCTGTGTGTCGAAGTCGTGGCCTGGCCATCTTCTCCAGGGTCGCAGCTAATTGGTCAATGCTGTTTCTGGTTCTCGTTGGCGTTGGCGATCTTCCTCTTGGTGCCTCAAAGCGTTGCTGCTTTGGGTCTTCTTTGGCTTCTGTGTTCGTGCCCCCCTCCCCCCGTGTGTTGAGGGGGTGGGTTCGTAGCCATTGGTCCACCTTCCGGTGCTGGTGTTCTTCCTGAAGTAGATCTTCATGGACGCTTTCCTGGTCATCTTGTATTACAGAGACCTCAGCAGCCAATCTCTTTTTCACCAGATCTGCTTCGATTTCCAGCTCCTTTCGTCGAATGCTTGCTAGTTTCTCGGCCGCCTCAAGTTCAACCAATCGTAACCGTGTAGTCGCACTCGTGTTCGATCTCACTGAGCGCGGCGGTGATCTTATTCGTCGTTGTTCAGACGATGGTCCCGCTGTTGCGATGTCCACGGCGGTAGTAGGTCCGGTCATACTTTCAACTTGAGGTGACGCCGGCGGGTCGAGAGACAGTCGTCTTAGTCGCTCTCGTTCTATTCGTTCCGCTTCCCGGCGACGTACTGATACTAGCAGTTCTTCGTCCCTTCGTTCTAAGGCCCGACGCTGTTCTTCCAATTCTGCCAAGTCCCCTTGGCTACGGGTGACTACCATCTCGCTCGGTTGACGGTACACAGTAGAATACACAGCAGAATACACAGCAGAATACACAGCAGGATACACAGGTAAGTTATTATCGGTTCAACTTACGAAAGGTTCCTTTTTTCCTTGATCCGAGTTCGGAGGACCAGACTGTAGGGTGTGGACTGTATGGATCTTCAAATAAAAGTCTTGGTTTCTATTCTGGATTTATTCTTGTTGTCTGCTATCGATGATCTGATTGAACTTACTGAACTTAATCTAAATCTGTCCGTCTAATATACACCGGTTCATGGGTGGAAGTAGTGGGTGGCCCTTAGTGTACTTTATTAAAATTCTTGGCCACTCACCAATCCGATCACTTTAGTCCGTGTCCGCTCTCCGACAGGTTTCGACTTGTCCAAACCTGTCGGAGGCCTGACTCCGCGACCAATCACAAACATTTTAGTATCATAATCCTACTTTGTTCATTATTGCTACGGGGAGTTCGGCGTCCGCAACAACAGGTAACCCTAATGCGATAGTGCGGTCTTAAAATTATTTTTTTTTTACAATATAAAAACTATGAAAAGATAAAATAATTAAAAAAATATATAAAACTAGTAAAACTTATAATAACATCTAATAATAATTTTAGCTTAGCCTAATCTACACTGTAACATAAAATAAACAACAGTATTTTTGCGAATTCACCCAAATAGCACGTAAAAACATCGATCTTGACGTGCAGATCGTTAATAATCCGAATTGCGCGGGTCAATGGTGTTTTCGCTAGAAGGTTGGTCCTGGCAACCGGCACGGCCAGTAGCGGCGGGCGGCGCCGCCTCCGCACATAGCGGTCCGGTACACATAAACTCAGGCGCTGCAGCACTCCTGGGTTATGCTCAATGCCACGAAATAACCTAATCAAATACGAAACGAGCGTGAATTCCCGTCGCACCCTCAGTTGGTTGTACCCGACCATACCGAGAAAGAGAGTGGGGTACATCAACGGTTAATTCTGTAAAGCGATATTTGTTACGCGAATCATATTTTAATTAACATTCAACATGACACTGATCTGCAAATTACAATAAAAAACGTAAGACAGTTTGAATTTCGTGGGCTATCCTAGCGCTTCCCCCTTAAGACAAATACAGTGGTAAGAGAACTATTAACTATTATGAAAACATAAAACCGCTTTAAAATGTTATTGTAATTACACTGCAATGTATGTTGTGTTTTCATAAAAGTTCTCCTGTGATACCGATTAATGTACTGAAATATTGTAAATTAGTTCCAAGATTTAATTCAGTGCATTTAATATGGTAAATCTCTTTTAACTTTTACCAAAACTTTTGGAAACAAAGACGAAGTAAGCTGATAACGTGCATTTTTCTAGTCTAAGGTAAGAATCTGTATAAATCCCTTCATATTTATAAATACATTTTTTTAAAACTTGATTTGATATTTTTATTTTCAATTAATTTTGTGTTTACACCGGATATTCAAACAAGTTAATAATATGCGAAGAAATATAAAAAATTGGGTCATCAAATGATAATTTTACGTAAACACAGTCGACAGCTGCAAACAAATCAATTAAACACTTGCACAGACATACAAATGTCATCTTTAAGAACATGCAAATTGGGATAATTTTAGAATGAATAATAAAACATTATTATTTTGTTTTGTGCGAAACTGTGCATATTAGAATACCTATTTAAAATTTCGTAACACAAAGAATGGGAAGTTTTGAAAATGTACTGTGTGGTTTGGGGCTATAAAGTTAGGGGTGCTATGCTATACACACATTTACAAGTCAGCAGGTTTCGGCACAGCCGGGCGGCAAAATCGAATGTGTATTTTGCCGCCCGGCTATGCCGAATCGAACTGACATACTCTTGTCAGTTCGATTCGGCATAGCCGGGCACTCCTTAAATTAACCCTTCGTATGTATTTTTATAAATACATGGATCCCCGCGAGACAATGGCTTTTTAACCCTTCGTATGGAACGTGGATCACGCGAGACACAATGGCTATTTAATTGTTTTTGTAATTACGGCATTCAATCGGTTAATAGTTGTCAGTGCATTAGACCACTGCATTAGATCCACAAAAGTTAACTTGCAGGAAACTGAGCGGTACAGCCGGTCGATTCTGTAAAAATCTCACCGTGAAAATTTGTGTGGAGTTTTTGACTAAGTTTCTGTTTTGCTATTTTATTTTAAAACCCCACAAAATAAGAAATAAATATTCATGAGAAAGTAATATTCATCCCTAACCAGGTAAGGGTGACTACACAAACGCCAAGTCCTACCGACCAATCAGTCTGACCTCCTTCCTTCTGAAGACTCTGGAAAGGCTGTGTGAGAGGGAACTGAGGGATGGCGCTCTGAAGACTACCGTTAAACGACAACCAACACGCATACAGCTCAGGTAAGTCGACTGAATCTGCCCTTCATTTGGTAGTTAGCCAGATAGAGGAAGCGATTCATCAGAAAGGCACCTGTCTGGGCACTTTCATAGACATCGAAGGAGCCTTCGACAAAACCAACTTCTCCAGCATCAACAGCGCCCTCTCCAGACATGGAGTAGAACAGGTACTAACGGACTGGATTACAAACATGTTAAGTAAACGAATGATTCGCCTTGAGGGCGAGCAGCAGAGGGCCATGATAGCCAGAGGCTGCCCCCAGAGTGGGGTGCTGTCTCCCCTTTTGTGGAATCTGGTGGTTAATGACTTCATCACTAAACTCAACGTCAACCGCTATTACGCAGTAGGTTATGCCGACGACCTCGCAATCCTGGTTTCGGGGAAGGTGACGGGCACGATATGCAACCTCATTCAGCAAGCGCTACGTATCGTAGAGAGATGGTGCAGGGATTTTGACCTAACAGTGAACCCCACTAAAACTGAATTAGTCATGTTTACCCATAAACGAGCTTTAGGCCCTTTTCGCCTACCAAAACTGTTCGATACAGAACTCCAGGTCGCCAACGAAGTCAAATACCTCGGGGTCACACTAGATAGTAAATTGAACAGGAGTAGTCATCTGAACAAACTAAACTAAACAGGGCTTACATAACCTTTTGGCAGTGCAAGAAAATGATAGGTAAGAAGTGGGGCCTATCCCCTAAAATTACACTTTGGCTGTACACTGCAGTGATCCGGCCCATGATCACCTACGGGGCTGTGGTCTGGTGGCCCCGCACCAAGCTGGTTACAGCCTCCAGCAAACTACAACGCGTACAGAGACTGGCCTGCATGGCGACTACGGGCTGCATGAGGACTACTCCGACTGCGGCAGTTGAAGCCATCCTGGGACTTCCACCGCTCCACCTGTTCATACAGCAGGAAGCGACATTGGCGGCAGTACGTCTCAACACACTAAACCTCTGGGGTAAGAGTTATACACCACACGCTGCGCTGCTTGAGGGACTCCACAAGGAGTTCCCCATCACGAAGGCCACCAATGACCGGGTACCCAAACAATTTATCTTTGATAAAAAATACAAGATCCAACTTCACGAGGATCGCCGTTGCGAGGGGCTGCGCCCTGCAGAGCTGCGAATCTTCACAGACGGATCCAAAACAGGTAGTGGTACAGGTGCTGGAATCTTCACGGAGGACTTCAACATACACATAGCCACACCATTGGGCGTCCACAACACAGTGTTCCAGGCCGAATGCATGGGCATCTCTCTGGCCGCTTCAGTCGTCATGGCCAGGGAAGTGAAGGATCACTCAATCCGCATACTCTCAGACAGCATGGCTGTATTGCAAGCGCTGAATAGTAATACAGTCGACTCTGGGCTAGTATACGAGTGCCACCAGAGCCTCAACCAGGTGGGTAACCTCAATAAAATAAGCTGCGTACGGTGACTGCAGCTTTGACTGGCCACGGTTCATTTAATAAACACCTCTCTGTCATAGGAGTAACAGACAGTCCGCTGTGCAGGGCCTGCATGGAGGATGACGAGACAGCGGCGCATGTGCTTCTAAGCTGCCCAGTGGTCGCCACTTACAGGGCAAAATACTTCAGTAACCCAGGTACCCTACGTGAGACGGTCAGTAACATCAAGGCGTTGCTGGCCTTCCTTGAGGAGCTGGGGTGGATCGAATGATCGATTTTCCGACCCGTACGCAAAATACGCGCATTGACGTGGAGTTGCGAACACCAGCCCGTATTACCTATTACCTATAACCCCACAAAATAGTAATGTTTTGACAACTAAAATACTAGCTTTGAAATTATATAAAATGATCAGTAGAATTAGCATACATTTTTTTATTAAAATCTCGATTATGATTGTAAATGTATGCTTGGTCAATCCCTTGTATCAATCAGGTGGGATGACACTGACACCTCACTCCACGCTCACTTAACCTAAGTTTTCACGGTGAGATGGTTACAGAATCGCACTGCAGTACCTGCATAGTTACAGTAAAAATATAGACTTAACATAATACCTAATTACCTATGCAAGCCTGAGTGCGACTGTTCTCAATTCAAAGTTATGAGGTTATTGTATTAATTGCGCATAACAGATAAAATTAATTGGTCTCGATTTGGGTAAAGAGGAAGAGTACAACGAGATTACAATTACCGGGTTGATGACTAAACTGTCTTCCGCATACCGAAGTTAACGTCCGCGATCATGGCGAGCTATAAATGATACGAGACGTAGTAGCAGTTTAACCTTAAAAAAACAACTTATTCCATGAAGGGATGACCAGAGAAGTTTGTACAGCCCCCCCCCCCCCCCCCCCCATATTGCAGCTACAACGGTTTGGAACTTAGAAACCCCCTACTAAACATTTTAGAAATCACATTATACACAACCGTCAAATCTAATGATGTCAATTATATCTGGATCCCTAAAGCATTGTTCACATGTGAAGCAGTATGTATTTCTTTTTTTTTTTTTAGTTCCTTCGTGATAGGTACTAATCGCCACTTCTATCTTTAAATTACGTGGCGATACTATAGCCGTCGGTCTATTCTGTAAAAAACTCACCGTGAAAGTTTAGGTGAAGTGAGTTTTAAGTGAGCTGTCATTCCACCTGATCGCTAGGGATTAACACAATTGACAGCTCACTTCACCTAAGTGTTCACGGTGAGATTTTCACAGAATAGCACTACTGATGTCTTATAAATATACTTAAGTTCACTTCACCCTTTTTTTTTGTTTTGTTTCGGGGTGGAAAATCCTCATGGATGTCCGCCGCCCTGGGGCTGGCGGCGGGGTCTGTCAGACTCTTACTGACTAAAAAACCACCCCGGTGTTCCCTCCCTCACCTACGCCTACGCCGGGGGTCTCGGGAACGAACGATACTTCCGCAACCCCCGGCTGAAGTTCACTTCACCCTACCCCAAGGTAAACATTATTATCTATTTTTGTAGGTAACTCGTTACTTACAACACAATCATTATTCGTGACGTCACTATCCTAGTCACACGTTTTTAGTACTCAGTTATCAGACACGTTTACTGATTACTATGTGCAGGTGCATCCTCGGTCAAATATTTTTGAATTTGGCAGAATCAATTGTAATAATTTATGTGTATTTTTAGCACCATTACCACGTTGGATGCTGCCAGCCTTTTGGCCACCTACCCCATTGACAGCGATGCGGGCTAATTTTTTGATGCCCAATGAGCTCCTGCCTTTTTCTTTATTTTTTTGTTATATACTTGTATACAATATATAAGGTGTTAAAAAATTAACCTTACAAACTTTAGACCATCAAACTGAACAACTTTCACTATGGGACCAAACCTCAAATCGCGAAAAAAAAATCAGCTGTTCCCTACATTTCTGTTCGTACGAGTCGTCAAAATGTAGGGAACAGCTGATTTTTTTTCGTCATTTCAGAGTTGGTCCCATAGTGAAAGTTGTTTAGTTTGATGGTCTAACTAAAGCACCTCTTAAAGTCTGTAAGGTTAATTTTTTAACACCTTATACAAGGTGTAACTTAAATAACGCACAACCTCTTAAGGGGTCATTGTACTCATCATTATGAACAACTTTTACTATGGGACCAAACCAGAAATCGCGAAAAAAAAATCAGCTGTTCCCTACATTTATGTTCGCATAACTCGTCAAAATGTAGGGAACAGCTGATTTTTTTTTCGCGATTTCCGGTTTGGTCCCATAGTAAAAGTTGTTCATAATGATGAGTACAATGACCCCTTAAGAGGTTGTGCGTTATTTAAGTTACACCTTGTATATACAACGTGTAACGTTAAATGCGCAAAACCGCAGACACCCCAAATGATTTTTAATTCAATTGACCTATTTCAGGGAGAAAATAAGTCATTAAAAAAAAATGTAAAGGTTTTATGTGCTGTTTTAGTTTTACTGGCCATTGTGATCGTTTCTTGCGTCTGCGACGACGCTTTATCGAGCGAGGAGCCGTCACCGGGCTGCTGCGCCGCGCTGACATTTGGTTGCGTGACCTATTAATAAATAGACACGGCAACGTTTTTAATGAAGATTTTTTGAAAATTGTGACCTATATTAAAAAGTGGTTCAATTAATTCTGCTCGTTATTCTGTTCAAACTATTTTCAGGTTTTGCGCATTTAACGTTACACGTTGTATATTTTAGTGTTAGCTTGTATATTGTTATTGTTGTGTCTTTGTGAATAATTTATGGAATTTTTTTTTAATATAAAACTTTTAAAAAAATTGTACATTTTAGCCAAAGTACCTAGTAACATTTCTCATACAATGGTTTAGAAATTTCTAAAAATAAACTATGACTAAAATATATTTATGTGCAAGTAATGATAGTTCGGAATTAGAATAGGTAGCGACCCTCTATCTAGATTTGAAGAAAGTTAAGAAATCAAACCAAGCTAACCGTAAAAATTGCAATTTATTAAGTACTAAAAGTTATAAATAAAGTAATAAACAGATCAAGTTTATTTATTCCGGCGGCAGTGGTAGATCGTCGTCAAATTCATCGAGATGCTTTTTCTTGGTATCTGAACGGTTTATGGATCTGCTGACTGGCTGCAACCCATCCTGATTTGGTGTGCTCGAATACCTTGGGATTAAAAAATACGGTATAAATAGTATCTACGATACAACTTCATGTATTCACGAGAAAAAAAATCTACGATATGCTTTTCATTTGACCTTGTTTACATGGAAAAACATAAGTTGGAAAAGTAAAATGCGATCACTTTTCAAATACTTCGATTTCAATTTAAAAGAACTCGTGCAGAAATACATTAAAGAGTCAAGAACGTATAATGACCATGAGTTGACAAAAAAAAAAAAAAATCCTCGTTTTGGTCATTCGATTAGCTACATCTATGAAAGTTATGTCGTACCTACTGTAACAGACGACACGATTTTTGACTGTGACAATGATTACCTTTCACAAAACGTTAAGTACGCATTGAATGAATTGAATTAATTAAGGAATCAACCCAATAAATATTCAGACGATTGACCCCACGGCGCCACAGTCTGAGTTTTTTTTAGTATAAACGTCTGGTGCGCAATAGCGTTAATGAGGCGATACTGTCGTTCTCACACTACATTCACCAGAGGTTCGTTTGTTAACAATAGCAATTTGCACCTTGGATATAGGTAGGTTAAACCCAATTTAAAGTACAGTCCTGAAAATTATACAAAAGTCAACATTAAGGTCGTGTAGGTAAACTAAGCTCATATCAAATTGACCAAACAATTTGTAAATACGGGTCATATCTATTTATAGCTCTTCTTTTCCGTCCTCTCAGTTTTAAAAATTCGCAGTTCGGGAAGCTACTGACGTAAATGATGTAAATGACTAAAAATTTTGCATGTGCAAAAATATTAGCAATACAAGTAAGTTACGCGTATGGTCTGCTGTGACCGCTGTCGCCTCGCCCATCGCTGGAGCGGCGCGAGCTGCCCGGGGGCACGCCGGGCGCACTGTCCACGCGGCTCCCGCCTGTTCCAACACAAACACAAACGTCATACCTTCATTTCCCTTTCATTAAACATTCATGAAACTGCGATTACGTGCATACACGTGCCTTCACAGATTACAACGCTACAGGACGTTGTATAGAAGATAATAGTTATAAAGCAAGGATACGCGCGCGAGTTTGGTATGCGTCAACGCAGCTCAGCATGTTCTACCTTTGAAATCATACGCATGGATCATGAATGTGCCCTCAGAAGTGATGCTCAAAACAGGTGTGCATCGTAGCATTAAAATAGTCATGTGAATCACCCAAACAGGTAGCACTATGTTTATACAAAAATATACCTATTAAAAACAAACAAATCGAAGCGATAAAGTTTTTTTTCTGGATTTTCCGCGATTTAACCTAATTCTAAAGATAATTTCGATAAAAAGGAAAACAAATAACGGTGTCACGGCAGAAAGCTTATGCAATATTTTGTAGCAATTGGTTCATTGGATTTCGTATTACTGACCTCTTTGATCGATGGGTGATTGACTGGCCCCCGAAGAGACGCTTCCGGCTGACGTAACCGATACTGAAACAAAATAATCACTACAATTTTGGGGCTCACTTTTATACGCTGCATTGACTTGATCTAATTTCTCAGATAAGACATTGCGATGCTTATCGAACCATATAGTTATATGCGCATTAAAATTTCTCATTGACACTTACACAAACAAGAGTGCGTAGTATTTTTCCGTCGTAGATAACAAATAAACTTTTTCAAGGTCTTAGATAGAAAATAATGATGTGGTGACTGTGACTTCTACAACAAAACGTCTTAATTTGTTAAGCTTTACAAATTATTGTGAGATCGAAGTTGCATCTAAGTCAATAACTAATTACTAACCTTGTTGCTCCTTCTGTTTCACCCGGGCTTGTGCACGTTGCAGTTCCCTGGTCCACGAGGTTGTCTCGGACAGTCCCTGGTCTCCACACAGCTTCACTATCAATTTCAAACCTGCGCGAATATTCATTGAATTATATACTGCATTTACAACTGAAGGCATAAACACACAAGTACAAGACTACTGTAAACTGTTTATAAATTGTATAAACAATAATAAAACAGGGTGTGTCTTAAAGTGACGTGGTTTTTCTAATACGTTATAACGATAAGCATAGGTGACAATCAAGTTTTAAAAAAGAAGGCATCATGGTGACATAAACTTTTGCCATGGATTCAGTACAACAGTTCCAAGTATTTCTTAGAGGAGGTATTGGACCTTTGTATGGGGCAGAGATTTTTTTAAACCGACGAAAAATCGATACGATCAGTTGAACCATGTACTGAATCCATAGTGAAAAATTTGTTACGATATTCTTTCCACCGTACATAACTAAGTAAGTAACTATCACCAGCCTAGCCTTTTCCCAACTATGTTGGGGTTGTATTCCAGTCCAAACGGATGCACCTGAATAAAAGTACACAATCACACAAACACACCTTACACGACAAGACTCCTCCCCTCTAATCCCACTTGCACAACCATTCCCCCCTTTTACACACATACTCACACATTCATATTCATAGTTAAATCAGGTCATTATGTGTTTATTAACACACATAAATAAAGGTTTCTTTTGTACACGAAGTTACAGTAGAGCACTGACTCCTAGGTCACAGGTTCCCCTAGTTTAGGAGGCAGGGTTTTTCACTATTTCCGCAGCTTTTCCAAAAACCCAATGTACCTATGTGAATTGTATTGCTATTGTATACAAAGGTATTTTGTGTCAACAAACTTATTTTAATTTTATTTATTTACTAGCTGTGAATACCCGCTTCGCTGGGTCATTTTTAATTGTATAGTTGTTTATGCTCATAATCTATCACTACTTACTTCATAATTTTTTCATATACAGGGTAATTTGTAAAACACCAAAAACCTCTTAAGAGGTCATTGTACTCATCATTATGAACAACTTTTACTATGGGACCAAATCTGAAATCGCGAAAAAAAAATCATTTTGACGACTCGTACGAACGTAAATGTAGGGAACAGCTGATTTTTTTTTCGCGATTTCAGGTTTGGTCCCATAGTAAAAGTTGTTCATAATGATGAGTACAATGACCTCTTAAGAGGTTTTTGGTGTTTTACAAATAACCCTGTATACTAAACATTTTTATTAATGATAATCACACATTTTTAGAAATCACACGTTTCAACCCCCGTATCTTCTACACCCTTATAGGTATCAACTTGCATAGTGCACGATGGAAGCCTTGTACCTATTGCGACTTACAAACACTGTGCGTCTGCGACGTGCAGTTTTAGCTGCAAAGTGAAATATAATAATAATAATATTCCACAGGGACACACACCTCTATTTTTATATATATACAACGTGTAACGTTAAATGCGCAAAACCTCAGACACCGCAGCTGATTTTTAATGTAATTGGCCTATTTCAGAGAAAATAAGTCATTAAAAAAATTGTAATTGTTTTATGTGCTGTTATAGTTTTACTGGCCATTCTGATCGTTTGTTGCGTCTGCGACGACGCTTTACCGAGTGAGGAGTCGTCACCGGGCCGCTGCGCCGCGCTGACATTGGCTTGCTTGACCTATTAATAAATAGACACGGCAACATTTTTAATGGAGATTTTTTGAAAAATGTGACCTATATTAAAAAGTGGTTCAATGAATACTGCTCGTTATTCTGATCAAACTATACACGTTGTATATATAGATTATACATGGAGCGCCTGCATATATGAAACTCCACAACACAGTTACTGGCTAACACAATAACCCCTTGGTAAGACTGGTGGTCGGTAAGTAAGAACCTAATCATATACAAAATTATCAAACTCAACTAACACTGAACGTTTTCAGGGAACCGTGCGTTCATCTTCTTGTACACGGATAGCGCCTCCTGATACCGTCCGCTGGCTCGTAGGCACGCTCCCATCTGCAGACCCCATTGTGGCTACGAGAAAATGGCTGTTATAATGTCTGAGGCCGGATTTCACCAATAAAACTGAACGCGATAAGCACACCTAAACCTTCAAGAGCTATCAGTGTCAACATTGTGGTGGAATATTGGTGAAATTCGCCCTGAGTTACGTGACATCTCATTTCATGGTGGCTTCAGTGCAAGACCGGTCAATGCTGTTTTTAGCTGATATTATAATTAATGATGTTGAATGTAGATGCGTAAATTCATACCCGGTATAGGTATTATTTAGCGGTACCCACAGCGTTAACGCCGCGTTATCGCCCATGTCTGTATAGGCTTTTAGAGCTTCTACATAACACAGCTTCACTTCTTTAAGCGGTATGGATAGGTTCGTACGTGACTAGTGGCCTTCCGGAGTGTTTTAAGTCGAAAAGAAAGTTAAATTTTTTGAGTATATGTGACATTAGAACTATGAATGAACTATACAAGTTGTAACTTAAATAACGCACAACCTCATAACTGGTCATTGTACTCATCATTATGAACAACTTTTACTATGGGACGAAAACAGAAATCGCGAAAAAAAAATCTGCTGTTCCCTACATTTTGACGAGTTATGCGAACATAGGGAACAGCAGATTATTTTTTTTTTTGCGATTTGGTTTGGTCCCATAGTAAAAGTTGTTCATGATGATGAGTACAATGACCAGTTATGAGGTTGTGCGTTATTTAAGTTACAACTTGTATAGTTCATTCATAGTTCTAATGTCACATATACTCAAAAAATTTAACTCAAAATCCGTTGCGCAGTTTTAAAGATTTAAGCATACATAGGGACAGACAGCGGGAAGCGACTTTGTTTTATACTATGTAGTGATAATGGTGGCGGTTGAATGAAACCAACGATGACAGTTATATTGGGCCCCACGTTGGGCGCCAATATAATGGTGGCGGTTGAATGAAACCAACGATGACAGTTACGAATTTATTTACTGTAACCACACAAAGGTTTTGTCTAGACCACTTTTGTACACTTGTCTACAGTAAATAAATTCCTAACTCTCATAGTTGGTTTCATTCAACCACCACCATTATAACCTTGTATGTAATGAATATCTTAATAGAAATGTTTATATTCCGTGTTTTATAAAATAACTAGACTCTGCCCGCGACTCCGTCCGCGTAAAATTTCTTGTTCTCCCAACCCACCCCGTCGCTTCGCATCGCCTGCCCGCGCTATTATGTACAGACGCCAGCACATCAAGCTACCCGAAACTGTCAGATTTTCCCAATCAACTTTGAACCTTATTCATACTTCATACAAATTTAAGATTTTATTATTGTTTATTCATTTACTTTTTTACGTTCTATTTTATTTGTTTTTGCCCTTATAACGCGCTATAATATGTCAGCCACATTGCAAGGGATAACATAAAAGTGTAACTTTAATAATGTTTTTGATGATATTTATGCCTGTAGGGGGGAGTCCCTGGTGACCTGAAATACAAGTCACGGCTTAGTTTAGGCACCAGTCTCCCACAAATGAACATTGTCCTAAATCATAATTATTGTTATTATTATTTTTTTTTCTCTCATTTTTTAAGTTTTAGTTAATAAGTGTTATTTGTGGAAGAAAAATAAACATTTTTATTTTTATTATGCTTTAGCTCTAAAGTTGAAAATCTATTAAAGAAATCTGACAGATTGTAGTAGCTTGATGTGCTGGCGTCTGTACTTCGTTTTCGCTTAGCGTTCTTACTGACTTTTTTTCTTTTTGCTCGGCTCCTATGGGTTGCAGTGTGATGCTCAGTAGCCTTTCTCAAAAATTGGTCTATCAAATACAAAAATATTTTTCAAATCCGAATGTTAGTTTCAGAGATTAGCGCGTACAAACAAACTCTTTAGCTTTATTAACACATTGAAGGACACTGAACGAGACACAATAGAAGTTTTATTGGTATTACGTCGAGGGGTGTTAAGTGTCCCGCAAAGTGTTAATAGTATTAAATATATTACTTAAATAATCATCTCCTACTTTACGGTGCCGACACGGTCCACAGTGATCATGACTTTGTAAAACTGACCACCGAAGTTCATATTGTGGAAAATAATTAATATATTCAGTATTGAGAAATAAAGCATTTACTTCGGTAAGATATATTGTATCGTTCTCTAACAAATGTTAGTATCGAGAGTAATGTTGTTTTCAATAATATAAGGTCAAAAAGTAAGATTACTATACTATCTTTACTTCAATACATTATTATTACATTGTTGTACACAATAATTCTGAATTGACGCAATAATTCGGAAAATGGAATATTCTACGATATGGAGTAAATAAAATACCAACTGCTGGTTTTGTATTAACTTGTTATTTATTTGTGTTACTCAAGTTTATTTATACAGGGTGTACTAGAAAGGTGTGGTCAAATTTAAGGGTGTGGTACAGACCATCAGACTGAACCACTTTCTCAATGGGACCAATATCATAATAGTGAAAACAATCTCCCCATACATTTGGGTCGAGTAGGCGTCGAAGTTTTGTATGGGACAGATGATAAATTTTTTGCGATAACGATATAGGGTCCCATGGAGAAAGTTGTTCAGTTTGATAGCCTGTACCACACCTTTCTAGTACACCCTGTAGAGGTTGTATTAAACGGCGTAGCGTGATTACAAGCGAGCTGGGTCGATCCTCGGTTCCATAGTCAGTATACTGGAGAGATTATTTGTTACGGTGCGTTCACACCACGGGCATTCGTAGTCGAACGTTCCCGTGCTAAGAGCTCGTCGACTAACTCTGGCATATACTAAAAGGCGCGCAGGGAGAGCCAAACGATCGATGTTCAGTAAAACGTTTTTATCGAGCGTTACTGTTCGCGGTGGGGACACACTTTTACACTTTTATCAGCAACAATATCTCGCAAATATGATTCTGCGGACTTACGGAGTCATTGTTTTTAATGGCTCATTCACCATTATGTTATATTACGTTATATGCAGTTAATCAGCACCAGCAAATCTGTTAGGTACTTTGTCGGTCTTAACTTATAATTTCTTTTCCTTCTTCGTGTCGCTAGCACGTGCCGGTAGAATGCCGTAATTACAGAAACAATTAAAAAGCCATTGTGTCTCGCGTGGATCAGCATACGAGGGGTTAATTATACGGAAAGTGATGCGTTTTGTCTGATAGTTTATGGAGCAGGGTATTTTCATACAGATTGCGTATTAACAAACGTCAAGTACAGACGCCAGCACATCAAGCTACCCGAAACTGTCAGATTTTCCCATAATGCTTAAGTGCTAAAGTTGAAAATCTATTAAAGAAATCTGACAGATTGTAGTAGCGTGATGTGCTGGCGTCTGTACATACATTACTGGGCTGCACTCTAGCTGCTCGGCGGTAGTACTGCAGTGCTACATCGGGCTGCGCCTCACCGGCCAGCCACTCCAGCGCAGACAGCTCACATGGCCACACTGCTTCTACCTGCATCAGATTAAAATATACCAGTGTAAGTGAAGTTTTACAGCGGGTATTAAGCCACATATTCACTCAAAATCGATCTGTCTAGCCTTTTCCGGGGTAAGCTTCCAGTCTAACCAGATGCAGCTGAATAACAGAAACATTATATATGGAGCGACTGCCTATCTGACCACCGAGAACCCAGTTACTGGGCAACACGATACCCATTGGCAAGACCGGTTATCGGAATTTCGGGTTTCTGACTACTGTTAACGACTGTCAAAGAAATTTATGACATAGAATGACGGCCGGAACCAACAGCAAAACGTGCTTTCCGAGGCACGGAGGGGTCTCGGTATGGTATGGATGGTCACCCATCTACGGAGCGACCTCGGCAAGTGTTGCTTAATTCACCCATACCTATTTAATATTTAAAGTAACTGTATGTCTGTTACCTTTTCACGCCTTAATGGAGATCGATGAAATTTGGCACACATCATATAGAATTATAGACCATAACCTGGGTTAGTCTGTACAGACGCCAGCACATCAAGCTATCCGAAACTGACAAATTTTCTCAATCAACTTTGAACCTTATGATTTAGCGATAAATGAAAGCGATGATTTTTCTCTGACTACGATACGAGGTCTGTCTGTATATTAAGTAAGAATCTCACCGTGACAACTCAGGTGAAGTGAGCCGTCTATAGTGTCAATCCCTAGCATCAGGTGGAAAGAAAGCTCACTTCAAGTTCACTTCACCTAAGTTTTCACTGTGAAATTTATACAGAATAGCCCGGCTGAAGGTCAATTCCCGTAATTGAAAACGTTTAAAATCTAGTTGCAATCTCATCTTAGTGACAATCAATGTTAATTTTTTTTTATGTATTGAAAATCATAAGTGAAGTGAGCACTTAACCGATTCCGTGCGGATGGTGCCGCACAGGCACCATGTAAATGTATTGCGTATGGCGTATGATGCCCGAGAGGATACAAAACTAAAACATAAAAAACTCGGCTAAAACGAACGTAAATAAATGTGTATTTATTTGTCACCCATATCATGCCCACAGTGTTCGTTTCAAGTAATTTCGTAAATTAGCAGACTTCAGGGGTTGAAAACCTAGTGGTCGACTCCCATTTTATTATTGATTATAATTTAAGGTAGACATAGATATTTTTTATCAATAACAATACATTTACATTCTTATTCAAATAAAACACTTCATAATCATGTAAGTGTTTGTAGGTACGAGTAGAATATTTTTGATTCATTAGAATCGGACTTCCCATTCAGTTAAATGTTCTATATTACAGTGTTTTATAGAGAAACAATTTTATCATCAAAGTAGCGAATTTAAAATTGTTTCCCTACAAAACACTGTATAATAAATAAATATAACCTCGCTGCAAACTCAAATTATACGTAAACAAATTCTATAGAACACTTTTGAATAAATAAATTCATAAAATAATGCAAAAAGGTTTACAACCCCTGATAGAAATTAGTCACTTACCTTCTATTTCCATAAAAACACACAGATAGTTACTTTTACACGCACTGAACGAATTTACTGACCGTTTACGTTCGATACCCAATGGCAAATGACTCTTTAGCAAGTGGAAACACGAAAAAAAGCTAAAAGTTACAATTCACGGCGGATGATTCCCCAGGGGAATCATCTAATTCTCTGGCGCTTGGTGCCCCACAGGTATCACGGAATTTTTGTTCGACGCCAGGCACTAAAGATTGCTACAAAGACCTCCGCACGGAATCGGTTAATAGTGTTAATCCCTAGCATTAGGGAATGACAGAGCTCACTTCCCGCTCACTTCACCTAAGTTCACATGGTGAGATTTTTACAAAATAGCACTGCAGGGCCCGTATTATCAAGTATTAATGCCATTATGATTCCAGTCCGAGAAAAGGATGTTGCCATCGGTCATGTATAGCTCCGGCTCTCTCTTGCACTGGAATCACGATAGCCACCACCACACGCCCTTTAAACCTTTGGCAATATACGACGCAGACGATTTACTGATTGATTATTATCGAACGTTCTACTACAGTCGTCATTGATGAGTACTGCGTTCTAGACTCAATGTACCTACTGAATGAATAAACGATGTGTTTTCTGTTCCACTTTTAATAGTTTTAGAGCACCTTTTTTCTTGGAATTGCTCTTTTACTGCGGAATACAAGATGTCATTGATTTTTGAAACCTGTTGCTGTGGCAGACTGGATGCGAAAGTCGGAGAACCGCGTGCTGTGACGCAATTTGGGAGAGTCCTATTACTAACAGTAGACTGTGATATACTGAGTTGATTGAAAATAATATTTGCTTACGTCTTGGTAATGATGTTTGGCAGTTTGTGTGTCACCCATCTCGCTGTGTAGATGTGCAAGCGCACAGGTCACTCCCGCGTCCCAGTTGCCGATTAGGCTATACCTAAAAGTCATAGAAATATGAGCGACACTCTCACGAGTGTCGTACATAATTATTTCAGAAATACAGATTATCCTGCGTTGCATATTTATGCATTTTGAAAGGTGATACATCTTTTTGAAGCCGATGTGGCATCCTATATTTGGCGTTGCGTATCTCGTCACATTATATTTGCTATCTTCTTGAGATCATATATTAATTAATTAATCATGAAATCAAATATTATATTCGAACTATACATAGTAATATATTTATGTTCGTGACTGTACAGTGGGTGCAACTGAGCATACTCCTTCGGGAAAGCACGAATCACACACACGGTTGAAGTAACGCGCATGAGGTAGCTACCAGTGATCTGCAGCTGCAGCGTCATGCTTGCCCTGGTGGCGCCTGGCCAGGCCGGCGGCCGCCAGCGAGCGCAGCGTGGCGCCGGCGCCGCTCGCGTTACGTACTAGCGACCATCGAGCTGTGGCGCCACCCATCGCTGTTTCATCACCGCTTCGCTCTAGAGCTAATGCTGAGGAGAGATTTAAAGTCGAAAAGTCGGCTCTTAAGTAGTGACAGTTTTTCACACAAAATCTGAGAAAAGTATCTAATTCTTTGGATAAAAGAAATTGGATTATTGCAAATAAATATTTAATTAACTAACTAACTTTTTCTTAACTTTATAAGTTTCGCTACTCTTCTAGTTTCGCTTCTCTTCTACGCCGAAAGTACGGTTACGGTTTTGGCTGAAAATTCTGTTTTGCATAGTTGTTATTCATGATGATTGGCAGTTACAGTCCAGCCGTCGAGAGAATGCATTCCTGACATCTGCCGGTTTCTCGAGGTGCTTCTAAATGGGCTATACTTTCACAGCAATGTGTGGCTGTACTATTAGTAACTATTGCTCGACCATCACAAAACCATTTTATTATAGTTTATGGATGAGCAATTAATATATCTGCAAAAGTATGGCCCATGATTCACACTCTTAAACGGGCTATACAATCGGGCAACATTGGCTGATGAACACACTTTTGTCGCAGCGGCGTATATTGTTTCAAAAGAAGTATATGTAATTAGTAAATGGTGCCGATTCTGTTGTTCACAAATTAAACTATATTTAAGTTCAGTGCATCTTTATCTTTCTATTTCATTAAGAAAAGGACAGAAGATAAATATTAGTCTAGTCCTGTCAAATTAGGATACTCCATAGACAAGTTTAGACATGATTACACAATTGGCCACTAAAAATACGTCATTTACGTCAGGCGCTGACTAATTTCGGACTGATGACGTTCAGGAGTGGGTTGTACAATGTATAAGTATCTTTTTCCCTATTGTATTTGCTGAACCTGTTTGATGTTGCATTGATTTGCGCCACACTCTGTGTCAACTAACATGGCGGGGGAAACTTATTAGCCACGACCAGTGCACGTATGCCGACAAAGATACTGATTTATTTATTTTCTTTAATTAAAACGGTTAAAAAACAATTTCAATATTTATAGGCAAACTTGTATATATACCTAACATAAGAAAGAAAATAGCAAAACAATAATTTAAGGTTACATAAAAATAAAAAAGTCTCTCAGAGCACACCTGAGTCAGACGCGCGGGCGCTTTCTAACACGCTGGTGTCGTCACCTATTGACTCTTATGTTTTAAGATTATAATTATCGAAGCCAGTTACCCAGATCGTGTGCAGCTATAAGATCAGCGGGGTCGAGATGCGTGGCGGCAGACAGTTGGTCGGCCGCGTCGCGCCAGGCGAGCGCGCCCGTATCAGAAGCGCGTGCGCTCGCCAACGCGCTGGTGACGCGAGCTGCGCAAGAGTACGGGTCGTCGCGGGACGCTGCTTCACTCAGTTGACGGGCTTCTGACCAGTTGCCCAGCTGGATATAGTAAGAGCAGAAATTATTATTAATGACTAAGATACCGGGACAGCAAACAGAGTCTCATCGTCACCGCAATAGCTTTGGAGTGGATATGGCAGATATTTAGGATCTTTTTTTCCTTTAATAGGCTTAGTTACGCCTTTTAAAATAACCTTGAACTATAGGAACCCTAAAAACGTGTGGGGTCGAGGGACTCCCGGCAGGAACGAAGTTCAAAATGAAAATCCAAGATTCGATCTTATATTTTCATTTTGACCTTTACTATCGGCTCCAGAGCCCTCGAAAACCAGAAAAACGCCACCAATCACGAAAATGTTGAAAGTTTTTTGCAGCAACCATCTTGGATTTTAATTGTGACCTGTCTGCTTCAGCACCCTCGAAAACCCTGAAAACGATACCCATGAAGAAAAATCTGAAAATGTTTGCAGTCGCCATCTTGGAATTTCATTTTGACCATCTCCGACTCTCTCTATCATATGTAATAAAAAGTCGCTTGGAGGGGGCATAACGCTTTTTCGTTACGTGAAGATTTCTCTAAATTTACTCCTACCGCAAGCTCCACTAAAGAACTTCGTTCCAAAAAGTATTTGTGCAAATTGACCATTTTCTTGCTGACTGTTTAATTTTTTCATAGTCTTTGAATGAAGACCAAAATCTCTCAAAACGTTAATGACGACTGTTCTAACGTCCTAAGACCGTATGTACCGTTCATGTAGCTACAACGGTTAAGGTATTTATCCGTACTACGCGTCTCAACAACCCACCCTGTATAATGCTGAGTCGGTAAAGCGGATTTATTATGAAATGAATTCTTTAACATTTCACTCACAGCGTAAGCCACAAAAGCAGCATCAGTATTAGCTTCAGCGCGTAGCACACGATCATTAGGATGTGCGCGCGCCACCGCCTTCAGCCGCTGTAGCGCTCGCTGCGCCGGCGCGCCCGTGGGCGGCCGCAGCGAGCGCAGCGCTGCCAGTGCGCCACCCAGCTCCAGGCGCGCGCCCGCTGCGCCGCCGCTGTAGCCACGTAATGCTTCCACGCACCATGACATGCCTCTGCGACATACACAGTCGAATCAAATTACCTAGCGAAACTCCACAGACGTGGAGTTCGATGTCAGAAGGTAAAAAAACCGGTGAAATGTGAGTTGGATTCGTGTACCCAAGGTTCCGTACAAATTTGTAGGTATGTAAATAGTTTTGAGGTCTCTTTTTATATTTGACCACCAGTTCAATGGCGGGCGGCCTCTGCCTCTCTTTTGCTCTGGCAGATTTAGTGCAGATGTTTTACATAGAAAAAAGAAAATTTTGCGTTGCATTGTTTATCTTTTAATGCAGGGTGCATTAAAAGATAAACAATGCAACGCAAAATTTTCTTTCTGGTGGGGATTGTTACTTATTTTTCCAAAAATCCCCACTAGGCTGAGTTTATTTAAGTAGTTAGGATTTCTGGAAATAAAATAACAATCCCCACTGATGGGCATTTGTCGGTGGGTATTTCTGGAATAAATCTATAATTTCATTATATTTAGAATCCCTGTTATCACTACATAGTATAAAACAAAGTCGCTTCCCTGTCTGTCTGTCCCTATATATGCTTAGATCTTTAAAACTACGCAACGGATTTTGATGCTTCAAGAGGAAGGTTTATATGTATAATACATGCATAATATAGTAGAGAAACACTGGTAATTTTAGAGGTTTCTAATGTAATGTCGTAAATAAACACATTTTTTTGCGCTTACATTGTAAACGCTGGCTGAACCCGTCGAGATAGATCAAAATAATGTACTACAGTATTGTACACCTTAAAAAGGTCTACAAAAAAGTCCGCGATGGTATATGTCTATCTCTTACCCACAATAACCATTTTTTTATCCTATAGTTTTTACGAGAAATAATGGCTCTAAAATTATCAGTGTTTCTCCATTGCACCCGTGCGAAGCCGGGGCGGGTCGCTAGTTCTAAATATAATGAAATTATAGAATATAAATATAAATATATTCCAAATTGGTCGTGCGTATTCTAATTGTAGGTCTAACTATGCGGCTTATACAAGTGTGATATTACCCAGTAACTGAATTGTGGAGGTCAGATAACCAGTCTGTAAAATACTGGCACTCAGATGCTTCCGGTTAGACTGGAGGCCGACCCCAACATAGTTGGGAAAAAGGCTAGGATGATGATGACTTGTGGCATAGACCTTACGTCCAACAGTAAACTGGTACCCACCCCGAGTCAGGTCCCCTCGAGCCAGGCCTCTGCATGGCCGCAGCGGCCGCAGCTAGCGCCAGACAGCGCTCGGCGTGCGCGGCGCCACGCCGGGACCATCTCGATAGCCGGTCGCCGCGGACAACGTCGCGGACTACACATTCGTAGGCGTCGTTTTCCTAAGAAAAAAAAAAAAAATAATAAAATATTTCAGTCAAACTGTCGTCATAACCCAGTGGTTAAGGCCTCACCTCTCATTCACTACATTGTGGGTTCAAATTGGGACAGTCACCAATGTGACTGTTTTTCAATTATACAGGGTGAAATTGAAAACATGCGACAAATCGAAATGGGAGATTGTACTCATCATTATGAACAACTTTTACCATGGGACCAAACCTGAAATTGCGAAAAAAAAAATTACTGTTCCCTACATTTTGACGAGTTATGCGAACATAAATGTAGGGAACAGCTGATTTTTTTTTCGCGATTTCATGTTTTATCTCATAGTAAAAGTTGTTCACAATCTCTTATTTCGATTTGTCGCATGTTTTCAATTTCAACCTGTATAGGGTGACTGGTAATTAGTGACCGATAATTAAACACATTCTACTCATGACAACAAACAACTTTTACTATCGGACCAAATCCGAAATCGCGAAAAAAAAATCAGCTGTTCCCTACATTTATGTTCGTACGAGTCGTCAAAATGTAGGGATCAGCTGATTTTTTTTCGCGATTTCAGGTTTGGTCCCATAGTAAAAGTTGTTTGTTGTCATGAGTAGAATCATGTGTTTAAGTATCGGTCACTAATTACCAGTCACCCTATATAATGTACTTTCTAAGTTTATCTTTGACATTGTTGATATCGGTGATGGAATACATCGTGAGGAAACCTAGACTTATAGTTTACCCTCTGGGGCTGATGTTACTTCTGTCAGACACCGCGAAATTAACTTTTGATTGCCACGCAGCCATTTTTCCGAATATGGTTTTGCGGCGCTCGGTAGCTTTTTACACCCATACTCATTTCCCGACAGTGCTGCGACGGCGACGGTTCCATACATACTACGTCTACATCCGTACATACTTCTCGAGTTACAGCCGTGAGGTGTAAGGTCAGTAATAAGTGATGAAGTATTTTCAGTAAAATAATTATATTCCCATACAAAAAACCGATCACCATAGTGTTGTTTGGACTAGACGTCTGCAAAATAGGTGATATGTGAATATTTTTAATTTTAATGTATTTGCTTTTTTATGGATTTTTATGTAACTGGCAATAACCGACTATTTTCTGAGAATGTTTAATTTATTAGAGCGATTACTTACGTCATCAATAGTGATGTCCTGGTGGAATGTAGGCGGCTCCACATCCAACATCGCGTGGAATGCCGCTTTAGTACCTTCAGCGTCGTTCAATGCCACTGAACATAACACTAGATGCAGGCCTGGAATAGCATGATGACAAAATTAGGTCACATCCTTCAGGACGCACATCTATCCTCCAGAGGTGTATTATTTATTTTTACGCAAGACGGATCTTTCCTGCCATTAAATTAAAAGAAAAATATTACAGAACAAGTCGTGTGCCCGATGAGAATTCCCATCGATGCATCGGCGAAAATGACAAACTTCCATAGAAAATTTCATCCCCTATTTTTTTTATATCCTTTTTTAGTGATAACATTCGTTTTATAGGGATATCTGGTGCAAAATGTCATGCTTCTAAACCCAGAGGTTTAGGCTGTACGTTTTCTGTCCATAAGTGAATGAATAAATGAATAAAAAAAAAAAACATTTAGTAGATGAACACAAAGAGTTCCATGTATTTCTCACTCACCCGTCTGAAAGTCTCCTTGTTCGTGCATAATATGTTGAAAGTTGGTGACAGCGTCTCGGAACTTGCCCATGCGCACCAGAAGTAGACCGATGTTGTGCATCACTTTCATCCTAAAAATAGAAAAATTTAATAAAAGCATCTTCGATCATATGAGGACTCTTCCCCGCATGATCGTAGAACACACTGCACTTCACTTAGTACCGATCTTTCCCCTTCTATCCGTGTTTAGTGACAGAATAAAAGTGCGAATTGAAATTAGCATTTAAACACATACATACTGAACACATACGTTAAAACCTCATTTCATACAGTCCACTCATCTAGCCAATAAGTTTTTAAATGTCTATTGTTGTAACAGATGTCATGTACTCTGACAGCTGTGTTCGGATTAATCTTCTGCGAGTGAAGACGTGATACAATTTTTCATTCACCAAAGTAATAGAAATAGACTTTCATTGCTCTCAACAGCGAGGATATGGGACGTTTTACCTCAAGTCTTTCTCAGCAGTTGGTGTCTGGTCTAGCGCCATTCTATATAACTTTAATGCTTTTGGGTGCTCTCCCATTTTAAAGTAGATGTTTCCCATGTTCACCTATAAATGCATAAGAAGTATTTAGTAACCATTACCATAGAAAAATAAATAATACTTCACATAGATGCGGAACCGGGACAATCACGGCCACGGTCTCGCTTTTGAACTCGTTCGAAACGGGAATACTACTAATTGTTTTGAAAGTTTATTTTATTCTAATCTATTCTGTATACTTAATTATCGATATTTGATTTTATGTGATTTGGGTTTTGCCTGAAATAGATGATTTTTATTTTATTTTTTTATTTATTTTACTTCTACATAAGAATTATTTTAAAAAAATGTTAACTACCTCTCAGTTCATCACCATAAAAAATATTTTGCTTATGTCTGTACATTACCTTCAGCCTGTTGGCATGTGGAAAAAGCTTGTTTCTGGTAAGTAGTTGATATGTGTTCAATGCCTCTGTATACATTTCATTGAGCGCGTATTGTCCTGCCAGATTACATAGCACCTGAAACCATTTCATTTTAGCTTAAATTACAAAAATTTATGAAGAAGAGTTGGGGGGAGGATTGGTGGATGGTATTTAAGCAGACTAAATTGCTAGTCCATTGCCAAACTTCTCGAGTATTAAACATGAAGTATTTTTGTATTATTAAATAAGTAAGCACCAAAGAACCGCATAAGGGGATACCTAAGTACTTACAGCAAAAGTTAGGTCCAGATTGTGTGTATCACCAACATTCGCTTGTTCTTGCATACGAATCAACTGTCTTTCCATTGCCGACGCTTCCTGTGCTTTGGCTAAAGCCTAGAAAATGATCAGAAGATTGTTCTAACTTTACATAGATTTTAATTCATTAATGAAATCGATTTTCCAACCTTATAGCCAATTAATAAAGTAGACTTTAGCATGACTCACCTGTCCTAAATCGACTTCCTTCTTCGGCGCGGTTTCATCGTCGGGGTCGTTTCGTGCACTGAGCATGCACGAATCTTCAACCAGCGTCATAATGCGCGCCTCCATTTGTTTTACCCGTTCTTCGATACTGTAAATACGATAAGGTTTTTAAAGAGATTTGAAATTTTTCGTTAATCTTATCGATGAATAAAATGAAACTAAATGTTTATTTCTTTCTGTAAGTAGATTTTCTAAGACACTTTTAAAAGTAGATGGCGCCGGCATTTCCAAGCTGTCTTATCCCTGAGAAGGAAAGCCTGAACAAACTCAGAGGTCATGGTCTCTTTAAAACTAGAAATATTTATTATTATTAAGATGTGTGTAAAACAATGCAGTCCCATATCTGGACGGAATTTTTGAAGAAAGAGCCATTGCAGCTTTGAGTTAACCTGTCCCGAGTCCCGACAGACGGTATTCATCAGTCCCTAAAGTATCGCAACCCTATTTTAGGGAACTCAAAACTAACTTACGCGGCCAAACTACAAATGTATTTATTTCTTGCCATTATATTTACAGTATGCAACACAGATATAAAATAACATAGAGGCACCTATCTTCCTTGACGTCATCCCTGGTGGGGATATCTCTGGTTGTCGAAGTGTACCCAGCAGCTCGTACGGCGGTGACTGGTCGCGCGGCAGTCGCAGCACGGGAGCTGTTTCCGCGGACGCTCACTGTGCCCATGCGCATCATCTGTACCATCGTCAAGGGGGGGATTTTGTTTGTATGAAGTCTTTTTTCTTCGGTTAATAAACTTGAAACTTGGCGTGAATACTTATGTAAGTAAATTATGAAGTTTGCCATTTTTCGTTTGAGGGGGGGGGGGGGGGGAGTCAAGATTTAGGGGATGACAAAGTTAATAGGTAAGAAAAAAAAATTAACCCGCTGTCGAATAAACACGAAACTCGGTACTAATACTTAAAACACAAAATAAAACAGTCTCTGTTGTAGGGTTTTTTAAAAATCTACTCCTACCCGTGTGGAAGAGGGTAATAAAAGTGGGTGGACTTTCTTGCATGCTTCCATTAACTCGAAAATGGGAATAAATAATCTTTAAGTCATACAATGGAGACGTGCCAAACGCTTTTTAAAAACAAGCCCTGTCGTAATGGTGAGGCGGGGAGCCTCCTTGCCGGATTACCGCCATGGGATCTGGAGGCAAAAGTCCTCGCCCAAATATGGGAGTGGCGCGAGGAGGCAAAAAGCCGGGGCGTAACTCCGCTGCCGCGAGAAATCACGGCACAGCGGACAGAGCTCCGGCGGGATCTCATGGCGCCATGGAGAGTGCGTCTGTCGCAACCCAGTGCTGGGCACGCCACAATTGCGGCGATAAGTCTCCTCTTCGAGGAGTGGCTAGAGAGGCGCCACGGCGTCCTCACCTTCCGCCTAACGAAGGTCCTCACCGGACACGGTTGCTTCGGGAGGTTCCTGTTCCGTATAAGGCGGGAGGAAACGCCCGGGTGTCACCATTGTGTGGATCGCCCGGAGGACACGGTGGAGCATACGGTGGAGGTCTGCCCGGCTTGGGCGGAGCACCGCCACGTCCTCACGGCGGCGATTGGCGGCAGCGATCTCTCGCGTCCAGCCCTGGTCCAGGCCATGGTACGGAGCGAGAGTGCATGGGAAGTCGTCACCTCCTTCTGCGAAGCAGTAATGCTTGCGAAGGAGGAGGCGGAACGCATGAGCAAAAAAAAAGCCCTGTCGTAATGAAAAGGAACGACACAGTTTGTTTGAAAAATCATTGATCTATAAACTTAAAAATTGGGCCAAATACTTATTTATCTAAATAAACGATGAAGATCGTAAACATACATGTAACATACGGAGGAAGTATAAAACAGTCATTCATTACCAGTTCAAAGCAGATATTTATTGACCCTATAAATATTTTTAGCGAGATTATGTACTCTTATTTATTTTATAAAATTATAATTACCTAAGCTACTATAATATGTCATCATGCACATTGCAGGTTATCTTCGGTCAACAGTAATTCAGACTCACCCCTGTGCCCGTTCTGCTTGTACTAGGCACCTTCCTCCCGATGCCGGCAGTGCGGAGCGTTTCCTGGAAGTCCTGGTCTTCTCGCAAGTTGCGCGTGTCCAGGGCAGGAGCCACGTCGTTGAACCCCGCGTACAATTCGTCATCTTCGTCCACCACCATCGCAGTACGAGGCTTCGCGTCGGTACCGAGCCGAGATGCGCTATAATAACGCGAACTCAACATTCTTCCTCCAACTAATTAGAAACACGTCTCTGATACAACACGACTATAAAATTTTAGCAACATTTGTTGTGACGCCGTAACCATGGCAACGGATGTCATATCAACGATAAAGGTCGATGATAATAGGTCAGTCTGTTCATTATCGTAACGTACGAAATATGATTGGTATGTTCACTTAAAATATGTCGTGCAAAGGTTTATTTAACAGGCGGCAGTAAATAATAAGCCATATTCACGTTCAATATTTATTACATACTTCTAATACATACAATCAAGGTCCATCTCATAAAAGTCACACCAATGAAACAATTGAATAGTTTTAGCTAAATAAAAACAACTGACTGAAATAGACATCACATAAAAAATCATCTTTCTCTTTTATAAATCAGTGCTGTTGGAAGACGCTGAAAATATGATTCTCTTGTTCAGTAAACACACGAGATAAGAAAACGTAATATAGCCTAACTTAAACACTACGAAGTTATCGAAAGTAAACGTTACAAACGAGCGAGACGCCATCGCGCCACTGCGTCACCGAAGCCTACTCCTGATTCTGACTGTTAACCTTTTACATAAACATTCAAAATATTGGGTATAAAAATAAATGATTTTCAAAAGTTTTATATTGTATCGTTATCCAACGTAATAACAATGATCTCTTATATGTACATTTATGATTTTCATTATGTATGCGATTCAATAAACTACCTACTGAAAATTATGTTAACAATGAAAATTTATTTCGTGACCCTAAAAGACTAGTAAGAAATGCAAGGTATTAATATTTTTGTACACTTTTCACTTATTATTAAGATAACACCAGATAAACATAATAGAAAAGTCTATTAACGTGGATATGACTTAGATGTTAACAATTCATAGTTAAGTATATATACTTGTCATCTATAAAATTTTATTATATTTACATACATTTAACAATACTCACTGAAACCAAGACACTTCCGCACGTACATTAATGTGTTATAGGTACCAAAGGTCGACAAGAATTATTTCACAGTAATTATGGCATTATTATCTTAGGTCGACTTGAATTTAAATTAACATAATGTTGTCACAACTCTATTATTAATCCATTATTAAACTCTTACATGGCTAGATTATAAGTAGTCTCTACAACAAGCGTTCGAGCATTAGGGTGCGTTTCCACTGAAGCGGAGCTGGGCGGAGCGGAGCGGAGACGTGTAGGAATCGCCCAATCACAGACAAGACGAGTGACGCGATGAGGATTTCAACCATTGTGATTAGTCGATTCCTGCACGTCTCCACTCCGCTCAGCTCCGCTTCAGTGGAAACGCACCCTTAAGCTCGAAATATAGCACTATACTTCACCTCACCATTTGTTAAATGTTTTAATTGACTTTCCATTAATTGATGGTCACTTGTGAATTATATCCTAGCCATGGATGTATTGAAATATACCAACATATTGCACCCATTTAATCACAATTATTGATTTATTGTTTTCGATATTAAAAATATATCGCAAACTAATAAAATGGCTAGATAGCTTAAATAATTCAAAATTACGTAACTACTGTTGGGACCTGCGTCTAAATTAAATAATAATTAGTAAACTGCGGTACAAACGAGTTGGTGTTTATCTTTTTAATAGTTACTCTGCTTATACTAACATTCTATAGCCTCTTATATTCTACTTTCGTTCTCATATATTTATATCTTATTCCATAATATTAAACGGCTCCCAAATATTCATTTTGTTAAGCTTTTTGGATTTTAATATAGCTGCCATATTATATCTGTTTGTTAAATGTAGCATGTATTGTCACTAGTTGTTAGGTCAAACATAATGTATACTCATAATTTGGATTTAGGGTCACTGTGATCACATTATGAAGCACCAATGTGTGGCAAGTGTATGTATAACTCAAGCACACTAGTCATGCACAACTCGACATTTAGATATTTTTGAATGATTTAGTATTGTAAAGCGGGCGTTGTCCGCGTATAGCGTTTGGAGCAAATCTTACGCAGACAGTTCGAGAGACCGGTGTGTGCGCGTGCCTCGCTAGATCTGGGTGGAGAAGCGCGGGCGCGGCAGCTCGAACACGTCGCCGTGCACGGAGCGCGCCAGCGCTTTGATACTCGCTGCTATGTCTTGCGGCTCCTCCTATAATCAATACACAATACTTTTATAATAATCTGTATGAAAATCCAAGGCTGCGATACTGCAGCATATGTGAGCAGCGTGCTGTAACATACTGTGGTGATAGTCCTATTTTTATGGTGTAGTATTTAATTAGATGATGAACAGGCACGGGCAAACAAAATAAAGAAAACATTCAGACAAACCGACTTATAGCTATTAAAAACTAAGAAAAATACCCAGAATTTGAGGAATAACATTATAGAAATGTGACAAATTCTTACATCATCATCTAAGTCCCGTTGAGAGGGGCGCTCGTTGGGAAACTTTGGCATATTCATGGGAAGAGAGCGCGCGATCACGTCCACGCCTCCGCCGCCGCGCGGCCGTGAGATGTGGATACCTTCGTCGTTACTGCCTTCTGCGGAACAGTTTTTTATTGGGAAAAATGTATTTCTCAACATATATGAAGAGCCAGTAACTAGTATTGGGCGTGATAACAGTGTAACTTTATCTGTGTCTTCGTAGGGACTTGTGGCGAGAGAGGTCGGGAATAAATATTTATATCAGGCAGCCATGGCATCCAAGGCTCGCTACGTTTACTTTGATCGTCTGGATAAAACAACTTACACTTTTTTCGAGAATAGTTATATATTTCATGCTTTAGAGTAGGTGTCCGACATTCAGAATCTTCAGTTCAGTCGTCAAATAAAATCACCACGAGAACCGACGATTTCGCGAAATCGCTTTTTATAATATAATTTAACTCCGAGTCAAGTTTTGACCGTAAAATGTGTCTTAACTACTTAAACTTGCGATCTAAGTACACTAAACATATTTAGAATCTAATAGTAGTTATTTGCTCAGAAAGCAATACTTACGATCAGAATCGTAATCATCTTGATCAGAGAGCATGTTATTCCGTGAGTCAAAACCTTCTAAGTCAAAAAGATCTTCGGTATCTAACGAATCTTCTTCGGGCGGCATACTTATAGTGGGCTGTAAACATAAAGGAATACTTAACTATAAGCACTGCAATAATGTTGAAAGCCCTCAATAACAAAACATGTAGCTACATCCTCTAAAACATTATCTATCACCAAAATATTTATGGAAAATATTCCATGCTTTATTTTTATCATGTACAGTCACCAAAAGAGATAAGTTACCAGTGTCGTCGGGTATTGTCGAAGTTTAGTAAAAAAATCGACGGATGTTTACGAATTAAATTTAATTTCATAAATTAACTGTTTGTATTCTATTCATTAAATTAAATTTTATTCAATAGCATCCATCGGTTTCTTCCTAAACTTCAACTATATCCGACGACCCTGGTTACTTATCGCCTTTGGTGACAGTACATTTGGATTATATAATTAATAATAGCTGCATGCGTAACACATCATAAACAGAATCACGCCAGTGACTTTAAGATCTAAAAAAGTTTCAGTTTGGTGTCACAACAAATTAACAAAGCTGTGTGAAGTGCATGTGTAAAATAAAAGTAAATAATAACATGTGTATTGGGTCACATGTGCCAACCCATAACAGTTATTTAAAATCTTCCATTGTATGTAAACACAAAATTATCAATTATCGCGTACTTTTCCTCTGTTATGGTGGTTATATGGTAACAAAGTAAACAGAGCTGTAAATTAATACTGCTAATAGCAATTATCTTTATCATGGTAGGATAATGGAAT
The DNA here is from genome assembly GCA_949629135.1 of Eremobia ochroleuca. Classification (NCBI taxonomy): domain Eukaryota; kingdom Metazoa; phylum Arthropoda; class Insecta; order Lepidoptera; family Noctuidae; genus Eremobia; species Eremobia ochroleuca. The sequence goes on from OX451392.1 coordinate 13,148,713, forward strand.
ATTCTATAAAAAAATATTACTAATTATGCTATACTTCTTTGTATGTTAGTATTCTAAGATGATGCAAGAAAGAACCCTTATGCTGAAACTGATGTTTTTTTTTTTTACAAAATAAATAAGTATATTTTGAGGCCCAGAAAATATTGAGGTATTAAAACCTGCCATGTGGTAGGTGATAGTGTCTGGCAAACAGTTTTACACGTGGATTTTTTATTTTATTTACACACGGCTCAATATTAATTCCATATTTTCCACACAATTAAAAATTACTTGTTGATAGAGGTTATAATATTTTCATGGTGGGCTGGATTATGCATGGTAAATAAATACCTTAACAATATGCTGTGAGACTTTTTTGGCATCTTTGAAAGAGGACAGTCTTCGTCTCTGTAGGGGAGGTAGGTGGGGGGAGGGCGGTCCATTGTCGATGGTCGGGTCGATCCGCCAGCCATCCCTGTCGACGTTGTTGCGCGCCTTGCTTATGATACTGTAACAACATGCTTCTTATAACATTTATACTTTTGCAGTAGGTAATAATACATTTTGGTTTCACTAACATTAACTACAGGGTTCATAAATAAACATTTGAATTTAGAAGAGTTGCCAAGTAACAATATAATATTTAAACAGCATACCTAGCTAAAATTTTATGGTCTCTTTGTGCTCTCTCTCTGTAAGCCTCAAACTCTGCATATTTCTGATCTCTGAACTGTCTGACAGACTCCTCGACTGCCTCCAGCTGTGACTGCAGGGTCTGATTCATCTGTTTACTGAGAGTGCCTATCACCTGCTGTGTCGGCAGCCAAACATTCCTATCACTGTTTATAAAGTTGTTTGTATCCACATTTTCCTTCATTTCAATGTCATTTGTTACTTCTGGCACTAGTAAGTTAAATACTGGCGAATAGTTGTTTGATTTTTTCAAATTGTTTAGCCGCTCTTGTGTAGTCTGTAACATAAACAGGTGAATCCATAAGTACGGACGGAGAATTATGTTTGTTGGTGATAAGATTGTGATGTAAACATGCTCTATTTAGTTTTAACATAGATTAGTACAGAAACACAGAGGGCTATTAAAGGAATGAATATACATCAGGGGATAGTAACTTGGAGATAAGAGAGAAAAAACTTGGTGATGTGAGCTTAAAGTGATCTGCTGGACTATTCTGTAAAAATCTCACTGTGAAAACTATTAGAAGTGAGATTAAAGTGAGCTGCTGGACTATTCTGTAAAAATCTCACTGTGAAAACTTGGTGAAGCAAGCCTAAAGTGAGCTGCTGGACTACTCTGTAAAAATCTCACTGTGAAAACTTGGTGAAGTGAGCCTAAAGTGAGCTGCTGAACTATTCTGTAAAAATCTCAGTGTGAAAACTTGGTGAAGTGAGCTGCTGGACTATTCTGTAAAAATCACACTGTTCAAACTTGGTGAAGTGAGACTAAAGTGAGCTGCTGGACTATTCTTTAAAAATCTCACTGTGAAAACTTGGGGAAGTGAGCCTAAAGTGAGCTGCTGAACTATTCTGTAAAAATCTCAGTGTGAAAACTTGTTGAAGTGAGCTGCTGGACTATTCTGTAAAAATCACACTGTTCAAACTTGGTGAAGTGAGACTAAAGTGAGCTGCTGGACTATTCTTTAAAAATCTCACTGTGAAAACTTGGGGAAGTGAGCCTAAAGTGAGCTGCTGGACTATTCTCTAAAAATCTCACTGTTCAAACTTGGCAAAGTGAGACTAAAGTGAGCTGCTGGAATATTCTGTAAAAATCTCACTGTGAATAGGTAGGTGAACTGAGCTGTCATTCCACCTGATGCTAGGTATTGACAATGTTGACAGCTCACAAGTTTTCATGGTGAGATTTTTACAAAATAGCACTGCTGATGTTTTGTATGTATGTATAATTGAATCACAAATGTTGTTTTAACATTGGAGTTAATTTTGTAGCTGTTAAAATAATAATTATGCACATTGTAAAACCCCATAGTTACTAAGTAACCCGTTTTTATTAGATGTTTACTTTCTTTTGTGCGCACTATAAGATAATCAGCAAGGCCACAAGATCAATCTCAAAGATTAAATACTAGTATTATTTAATCATTGAGATTGAGAGTGTATGTACTAAATAGGTAGTTTTTAGATGCAATCAATAACTATATTACAGCTGACTGCCAGTAAATGAACACTAACCTGATTAGATTTACAAAAAAGCAATGCATAAGGTCCATTTTTGTCATGTGATATGGCGTGAGTGGGCTGGCCACAAGCCAGGCAGGAGTGTATGGTCCACCTGCCCAGGGGACGCTGCTCCACCAGTGTAGGCTGAGCAACCTGGCTCTTAAGGCTGCCTAGGGAGCATGATAGTAGCTTCTACAACAACAATTTGAGATTATTAACAACTATTTTTAAACTTAAAGAACTAAATATTCATGATAAAATTATCCAGTTAAACTGGTTTGTAAACTTTTTGATACTGTTTTGTACACAAAACAGGAAAGCAAAAAGATGAGTTTAGAACATAAAAAGCTAAAAATAAACCAAAAAGTAAGTATAGAGTTATATGTTCTAATATTATGTATCAATAGTACGATCGTAAACAAGTCGATAGTGCCGAACCGCACATGTACTTGTGTACTATGTATGAAATAAATACAAAATAATATCAAAATAAATGTGACCACAGTGATGTTGTTAGGGTTTCATTCATATTTTAACATATCAAGCTATAAAAACCCTTCCTATAAGTCAAGGTCAAGACATGTTTACTGACGGTACCTCACTGAAAAAATTATCCCTTTGTTCCATGGATGTTAAGTCCAGTTTCCCAATATCGACATTGTCTTCGAGTTTATCACCTTCAAGCGTTACATTTAGGCATTTACAAACACAGAGAGCCATGTTGTCCGGAAGGATTAAGTGTTTTGGACGAAACAATACAAAAATACACAAAAATTTAAGTAAATTATGAGTACAGTAGTCGCAACTTTCAGATAAACGCGTAGAAATACGTATAGATAGATAGTTATTTTTGTTCACAACACACACATTCACAAATCAACAAGGAGTTTTCACAGGCAACTAAATTAACACATATCGATAGTTTCGTCTCTTTTGATCAACAGACATTTACGCCTATATTTCTCGTAAGAAAGAAAGAAACAAAAGGTATTCCTTGGTTTCTGCTCGTAAATTCACAATATTTCATTGTTATTTCTCTAGGGCTAGTAAATCTAATCGACTATTTTGTCTATTCAAAGTCGAGTATTTTAATTAATATTTTTTTAATTTGACGTTCAAATTAGATCCCATTAGTCATGAACCGTAACGTATCACGTGGATTAGCGTTATAAACAAATAAACAAAAGTTCAATAGTTCATTTGTTACTCTTTTGTTTTTAAAACTCGAACGGGCCCTATATTTGGTCACCCAAGAAATGATCACGACGATTACGTACTCTGACAACGATCATACTTTATAAGAAAAAAGCCTTACTGTTTAGTCATGTGAATCAATTTTGAATGACTAATTTTAAAATGGACTTCCCTACAATTGTCAACCTCAAAATCACAGATGGTTGCTGTCAGAATGAGATAAGTTGTGCTACAAGTGTCAAAAAAACTGCATCACACGTTCTTTACGTGGCGAAAAACGTTTTTTCTTAGTTATAACTCAAAGATTTTAATGAAGATTCTTCTAAATTATAAACTATAGTGCAGGCACTAGTGGTATACAATTCATGAAAGATAGTTTTATGTGAAAAAACTTACAATGTCGAAAAGAAGTCAACCTAGTTGGTCCCCACCGGCCAAAACTGAAAAGAGGCCGGTGCTAAAGCTTTATAACAGCTTGACACGACAGAAGGAAGAATTTGTGTGTGAGAATGGTAACCGTATCAATTGGTACAGCTGCGGCCCCACGGTGTACGACGCTTCCCATATGGGCCATGCCAGGTACTTTATATTTAGTTTACTGATGTTCTCTTGGTGATTTAAGGAAAATTTAAGCGTGTAAATTGAAACTCATGCTATACCCATGACTTTTTTAGTCATGGTTAGTTTAACTTAGTTTTACAAAGTACCTGTAGAGTGGGTAGTTCTCTGTTTATAAAACTACTCCTCAATTAAGGATATTGAATTCCCATCTTTGGCATACCTCTGGTAGAATAATTTCATTATCTTAGTTATCTAAAATAACAGATCTATTAGATTATATTGTAATTGAAGAAATTGTCAAATATAATCATTACCCAATGATTAAGTAATTTACTTTTTAATGTTTATTTTTATCTAATTTAATCAAACATAATATCTACTTTAAATTCCAGGTCATATATATCTTTTGATATATTACGGCGAGTAATGGCAAACTACTTTGGCTATGACATCCTGTATGTAATGAACATCACAGATATTGATGACAAAATCATAAAGAGGGCAAGACAGCACCATTTGTTTGAGAAATACATTGAAGAGAACAAAAGTCTGAATTGTATTATAGATGATGCAACATCAGTAGTGAATTACTATGAAACAATTGTTAAAGAAGCCACTGACCCTGATAAAAAGCATGCCATGCAAAAAACATTAGATTGGTGAGTGATTTTTTCTTTATATGCATAATAAATAGGTCGAAGAAAAATAACAAGAAACTTTATCAGCATATCTTCACAGGTCCAGTGGAGTATAAATTAAATTAATGCTTTGTGTAGAAGTTAGTTTTATTACCAACTGCTTTTAGATAAGCAACCTAGGTACCATGCAGGTCCTTATCAGCATAGTATGTCATACTTGTGCTAGTTATGTTATAAAATAATTTCCACCCTAATAGGTTACTTATGCTTATTACTGTGATTGATCTTAAGTTAATATTGCCATTTATCAACATCCATCCTTAATATGACAAATTTACCTTGTATTAAAAAAGTAGGACTAAACTAAGGAAATTAAAAAAAAATAAACTAAATACATTGAAGGACACTGAACAAGACACAATAGAAGTTTTATTTTTATTACGTCGAGGGGTGTTAAGTGTCTGCAAAGTGTTAAGTACCTATGCAGAAGATAACAAAACAGCCAATTAGTCAGTAATTAATTTTTTTTTTATCATTATGTTTCCAAAAACATTTACACAAATATTGTGTAAATGTTTTTGGAAACATAATGATAAAAAAAATTAATTATCAATGAAAACTTTAAATAAAATGATTATGAGGGGCTTGTGGCCAGGTTACGCTTGTCGTGGTTGGTCTGTGGATGGGTGATCCTCCTAACATATCAAGCCTATTCAAGACCCCTCAGACCCCTCTGTGCCTCAGAAAGCATGTTAAGCCGTTTGTCCCGACTGTCATTCGCCAATGAAGCCAATGAAGTTACTGGGTGATATGATAATCCTTGGTAAGACTGGTTGTTAAACCAATGTTTGACAACCAGTCTTACCAAGGGGTATCGTATCACCCAGTAACTGGGTTGAGGCATGGCTTTCACGTAAAGTACTGGTGTTCAGCTGCATTCAGTGAGACTAGAATCCACCCCAACATAGTTGGGAAAAGGCTAGGCAGATTGATTGATTTGAATGACAACTAATATCTAAACAACATCAGTACAGTTACCTGTATGATGCATGTCCATGATAACAATTTGATTTTGATCTCATAGCAGTAAGAGTGATCTTCATAGTGAACCACTGAAGTGCGGTTGACTCTACAATATCACATTCATAAATATAGGGTGACTGGTATTTAGTGACCAATACTTAAACACATGATTCTACTCATGACAACAAACAACTTTTACTATGGGACAAAATCCGAAATCACAAAAAAAAATCAGCTGTTCCCTACATTTATCTTCGTATGAGCCTTCAAAATGTAGGCATAGAACTGCAGGCATAGAACAGCTGATTTTTTTTTCGCGATTTCAGGTTTGGTCTCATAGTAAAAGTTGTTTGTTGTCATGAGTAAAATCATGTGTTTAAGTATTGGTCACTAATTACCAGTCATCCTATATAAACTCACGCCTTCTTCCCATGGGGGTAGGCAGAAACTACGAACCACCTGCTACAATCCTTACATACTCCTTTTGCTTTGTTTATGTTCACAAACCTGGTCAAACATGCACTCTGGTTGTGTGTTTTAACAAAACTTATGAAATCATATTCACAGCATAGCTTCAGCAGTGAAAACTCTGAAAGCAGCAGTGGAAGGTAAAGATGAAGCAAAGATCACAAATGCAAAGTGTGAACTACTGGAGTCTGCTAAAAGCCCCATATCAGAATGGCTGGACAACCAGTTTGGGGCCACTGTTACTGATAATGCTATATTCACAACACTGCCTAGGTATTGGGAAAATGAGTTCCATAAAGACATGAAAGCACTAAATGTGAGTATTTTAAAATTATAGTTAGACCTTCCATTTGAAATTGTTTATTGAAATAATTGATTTACATAAATATTTACAAAATAGCGCCTTAAACTAGAGCTAGGTAAAAAATATTTGGTTTCTACCTGAACTAGGAATAAACCTGTATCTTGGGTATCTCACTCGAGTGCTTATGCATAAGTATTATCTGAAATTCCTACAAATAGTAAATAATGTATCTACTTTAATTATGGTTATATTCTAATTGAGCAAAATAGTATGCTACTTTTTTGCATCATCATAAGAAATTTTTGCAAGCATATTCTATTATGATTTTTGCAATGTTACATTTTTAATAAGGTCGCGTTTAGTTAGATTAGCAAAGTTAATGTTCTGAAGGAAATCTCTTTATTACAAGACTAACTTCTGCCCTCGACTTCGGGTGAAATTTCTTGTTCCCCGACCCACCCCGTTGCATTGCATCGACTGCCCGCTCTATCACTTCGTTGTCGCATAGCGTTCTTTCTGATTTTTTTTTTGCTCGGCTGCTAACGGACATAGCGTTATGTTAATTAGCCTTTAGCCTCCTTCAATAATTGGCCTGTCAAATGCAAAAAGATTTTTTCAAATCCGATGAGTAGTTCCAGAGATTACCCCCTACATACAAACTTAGAAACAAACTTTGGATATTGTCCAGAATCGCCCTGTACAACACAAGTATCGAACATACACTATAATTAATTGTCTTTTTTATTATATTAGTTGCAAATACTTTTGTAACACGGACTAGCTGCATGCCAAAATGAACATTATAAATTATTTTACGCGACAAATAACATTAATCGCCGCCATCTTTGCCAAACGTCATGTCGTGCCGAAAAAGATTAGGGATACATAGGTACCTAATTATCTAGGTAGGTACTAAAAATAGCTAAATGTATTATGATATTGTTGTTCAGTTTCTTAAAAATCACTCGGAGCTATGGAAAACTTATATTATGGTTCGATTATAACCTCAAAACCTGATACTTTTTTTAAAAATATATCTATTCTGCAGCTAGTCCGCTATAAAAATAAGATCTCATAGAAGTTTACTAATGATCGACAATACAAAACATAATTTTCCGACGCTCTGGGTTCCGGGGCGAACAGTGTATGGACGCAGAGCAATGTCCTAAGTCCTTTTACCTCTTTATAATAATAATAGTATAGAAATCTTTTATAATGTATTTTTTCCTATGCACACAATTTTAAATCTTAAATTTCTTACAGGTATTACCGCCAGACGTATTAACGAGAGTAAGTGAATATGTGCCACAGATAGTAAAGTTCATTGAGAAGATAATAGACAATGGTCTTGCGTACGAATCAAATGGCTCCGTTTACTTCAGTGTAAGCGAGTTTGATAGCAAAGAAAAGCATTCTTATGCCAGATTAGTTCCTGAAGCTTATGGGGACACGAAATCGTTACAAGAGGGAGAAGGTAACAAATCTCCTCATTCTCATGCATGTATGCTTTTTTAGCAGTTGGTTGTGCGCAAAATGTTTAGTCTGGTTGTCATTTACGAACGCATTTCTTCAAAGCTATTATCAATTTACAATACATTGTATAAATTAATGGCAGCTCTCATAAGGGTGCGTTTCCAAAGAAGCGGAGCTGGGCGGAGCGGAGCGGAGACGTGTAGGAATCGTCCAATCACAGACGAGACGAGTGACGCGATGAGGATTTCAACCATTGTGATTAGTCGATTCCTGCACGTCTCTGCTCCGCTTCTGTGGAAACGCACCCTAATTGTAGTTTTTGCCATCCCCACCATTTGCACAGCACATCAAGCTACTACAATCTGTCAAATTTCTTTAATAGGTTTTCAACCTTATCGCTAAAGCATAAGGTTCAAGATTGATTGGGAAAATTTTACAGTTTCGTGTAGCTTGGCGTGCTGGCGTATGTACATACTGCAAATTGTACTCTCTCTATGAAGTCACTCCATTGACACGCTTTTGATTAAAAACGATCTCAAAAGTAACATTAAGTACTAGAATGTCATGTACTTCCTCCTCAGGCGATCTTACCGACGACACAAGTGAAAAGCGATCTCCCAACGACTTCGCTCTGTGGAAGCGTAGCAAGGCAGGCGAGCCGGTCTGGACATCGCCGTGGGGATCCGGCCGCCCGGGTTGGCACATTGAGTGCTCAGCCATGGCTTCCGACGTGTTCGGTGATAAGCTGGACATACATACCGGGGGTGTTGACCTTAAGTTCCCTCATCATGATAATGAGTTAGCTCAGAGTGAGGTGAGTTAAAAGGTGGCATAAAATCCGCCAATATTTAATAAATCAATGGATATTTCAACAAGGAACTTCTACCATGTTATTCTTAAATGATTATTAGGTTTATTTAACCATATATTAATATAAAAGTAACTTACATACTAAGAATTTACCTAAATGTGACGCGTCCTTGAAATCACACTAAATTTTATTGTCGTCCCATTATCAAACCGCCGCCTTAGAAGTTTCACTTCAAAAATGTCTTTAGCTAGCAATCTGTGCACGTCTCATCGAGATCTGACATTATGCCAAAACCTGTGAGAGACGAACAAGAAAGTGAGATTTCGATCCGATTTCCATTTGTTCGGAAACTTAAAAATGCTAATATAATTTTCTTCTCGTCCCAGGCCCACTTCGACCAACCTGGCTGGGTGAACTACTTCCTCCACACGGGCCACCTGACGATAGCGGGCTGCAAGATGTCCAAGTCGCTCAAGAACTTCGTCACCATATCTGAAGCATTGCGCCGCCACACTGCCAGGCAACTGAGGATCGGCTTCCTCATGCATGGATGGAAGGAAACCCTGGACTATTCCGATAATACCATGGATATGGCGATACAGACTGAGAAACTGTTTAATGTGAGTATGCGTTTATTTCCATATCTTTATTGTTACAGCCCGATTCAAACTTTATGGCGGCTCTGAAGTGCGTTACTCGTTGCGCAGTACCTCACCTCTCCCCCCGCTGACACGTGAATTTGTTACTGCGCAGCGACTCCCCGTCGTCTTCCGAGCCGCCATAAAGTTTGAATCAGGCTGTATTAAACCAGTTTTTAAAGTTCACTCATCATCATCAACACAGCAGTCCACTGCTTAGATTAGATTTTTTGTATGTTTGTTTGTTACGCTTAAACGTTAAAACTGCTGAACGGATTTGGATGAAATTTAGCACATGGGTAGACCATGACCTGGATTAGGACATAGGTAGGATACTTTTTATCCAAATATTACCACGGGATCGAGACTTATGCGAGTGAAAACGCGGGGCGCAGCAAGTCATTACTAAAATAAAATATTTCAGGAGTTCTTCTTAACCGTCAAAGATGCGTTACGTAGTGGTTACGACGAGGGCTGCGGCGGCGTGTGGGACGCGGAGGAACTGCAGCTGTCCAACAAGCTCACTGCCGTCAAGGAACAAGTGCATGCGGCGCTGTGCGGTTAGTAGTTTAAACCGATTATACTTGTTCCTGTAGTAGGTTTATTAATAAACGTCCCTTAAAGGGGATTGAAGATTTTTATATGGAGCCTGGCATACCTACTGTCGCGTCATTTTTTTTTTGTTTTCAAAATGGCGTCGCATGTTAGCTATATAAATCGATAGTTGACATCAATGCAAACAGAAAACATTATAAGACCAAACGACAAACGACACACTACGGGGTTAGTGTCTAAAAATGGATGTCATATGATCAACTTTGAACGTTAATGTCTCGGAAACGTGACCCTTTACAGGGTTTGCTTTTCATAATGTTTTCTGTTAGCTTTGATGTCAGCTATCAATTTATACAGGTAACATTAATGACCGCCATTTTGAAAAAAAAAATCACAATGGCGGACAGGTAGGTATGCCAGAGATCTTCAAAGCCCTTTAAGTAATGATTATAGACTGTTCAACCATACATTTTTGACATTTAAACGTCTGTTATCTTTAAGCATTGTTTAAAAATAAAGGATTATGTCATCTATTACAACGGTTTGGAGTTAAATTGGTTTGTTTCAAGAAGATAAGAAGATGGCTGCACCACAGCAGAATAATATGAATCTGAAAAAAGGCAATAGAACTTTACCTATTTTATACCTGACAAAGATCTTCCAAACGTCTGCTGGCAAAGCACATTACATACGACGGGTACACACGGGTATACATCTGACGGGTTCTATTTACAACCATATCCAAAACCACTGTTTATAAAATGCTTTCATTTTTATACCGGCTCACGCAGATATCACGTCTGGGTTCCATCGCATATGTTTGGTTGGCGGCCGCGTTAGCATTGCGTATATTATGTTCGACGAATGCCTCAGCCTGATGCGAAAGGTGCTTTATTAAAACTGCCACCCTTTGTCACTGCTGCCTATCTAAACCGTTCAACTATCACCATTTTATCATTTCACAGGGTGTTGACTATATCCATTTAATTTTTCCACAGATAACATCGACACCCGCAGCGCTTTAGACTCCCTACGCGAGTTAGTAGGCGCATCACACATATACCTCCGAAAGACCACACCACGCAACGCTCCGCTGTTAGCGGCCGCTGCTAAGTACGTCACAGACATACTGCACGTGTTCGGAGCCGTCGAGGGGCCACGGGGAGGCATCGGCTTCCCTGTCTCTGATGTAAACAGTGTCTGCGTGAGTATCTTATTTTGTTCTTTTCATAGAGTATAGTTCTCCCAGGAAAAGTATGCGCTTCGGCAATGATCGTTTATCTTCGGAATTACGAACGCACGATGATGAGGTCTAATATAGAGCAATCAAAATGAGCTTGTATTCGCTTATTCTGTATTTTACTATGGTTAGTAAATTATAGATTCTATGCCAAAAAAAATATGACGTTATATTTTCATCAACACAGCTAGAAGAAACAGTGATGCCGTACCTAGAAGCACTGAGCACGTTCCGCGGGCGCGTGCGCGACGCCGCGCGCGCAGCCGCCGCGCCGGCTGTGCTCGCGCTGTGCGATCAGCTGCGCGACCACGACCTGCCCGAGCTGGGAGTACGCCTGGAGGATAAACCTGGTGAGTCGGAGATTCTGTTGCCGTTGTCGTTGTTATTACTTGTTTCTTCAAGCACAAAAATGTACAGAGGCGGTCTTAATGCCATAGGCATTTTCACACGGGTAGGTGCAATTATGAAAATGTAGGAATAAATATTTATTTAAATAAAAAATGTTAGGTTCGCAGGAAGGCAAGTAATACTCAGACGGAAAGGGATTACGTACTGACGCTTTATTTAAAAACTTCAACTTGACAACGGGGCAGGATTTATGACGTTCTGACAGTTCTGACACATTATTTTTATTTTTTTTTGTTTAAATCGTCATTTTCACTATACAGCGTGTAACGGAAAGGGGGTATCAACCCTGAAGGAGGTGAATGTGCTCATGAAACTCAACAACTTTCCCCAAAGAACATAGGTCGAAATATGAAAAAAAAATTTGGCCCTGCCATAGTAAATCAATCAGCTGGTAGTCAGTTTTGTAAGGGAGGGCCAAATTTTTTTTTCATATTTCGACCTATGTTCTTTGGGGAAAGTTGTTGAGTTTCATGAGCACATTCACCTCCTTCAGGGTTGATACCCCCCTTCCGTTACACGTTGTATAAAACTAATCAGACTAAGGTACTTTTTTAATTAAAATACAACAGTCTTGTTCCGAAGAGTCACGCAGAGGGCTGAAGAAAACTTAGATTGTCCCAATACCTGAGTATCAGGGAATCTGCATCTTGATTTTTGTATAAAGCTGTTAAAAAGTCCACTTTATACTTTTGTGCTATATTTCTAAATGGCAACTGTTAGATTACAAACATGTGCGTTTGATTCGTGCATGTGAATTTTATTCCACACTTAATCGTCTGAATATTTTCCCCTCTTAGATCGCACAGTAGTCAAGCTAGTGAGCAAAGAAGAGATCATGAAGGAAAGAGAGGAGAAGGCCAGATTAGAAGCGGATAAGCAGAAGAAGAAGCAAGAGTTGCTCGAAGCGCAGCGCGCTAAGGAAGAACTGAAAAAGATACCGCCTGGAGAAATGTTCAAGCGGGAGGCTGACAAGTATTCCAAGTTCGATGATAAGGTAACTAATGGCGTCGATTCCCTTGTTCACAAGCTAAACTAAATTTAAGTTCAGTGCATCTTCTTCTTTCTATTTCATTAAGAAAAGGACAGAAGATAAATATTGGGTGTACCGGAAAGTTCTGTCGGTTTTGGTAGTACATAGAAATTTTTCGAATTTTTCTCTATACCAATACGTTAAAAGTATTGAATAATATTTCGTCATAATTTCTGGGTTACGGGCTATAAATACACGTATTGCGCAATAATTTGTCATTCACTTCTGAGTAGCCGCAGTGTCAAAATGAGTGCCAACGATAAAGTTAATTTGAGGCATTGTATACTTTATGAGTTCCAAGAGTTAAGGGAAATAACGCTGCTACAGCCTGTAGAAATTTGTGTAGTGTTTTTGGACTCGAGTGTGTAACTGAAAGTGTAGTAGAAAATCAGGGACAATATGTAATTGATTAAAATATAAATAATAGCTTTAAGAACTAACCACGAGTTTTATTTACAAAAACCGACAGAACTTTCCGGTACACCCAATATTAGCGTAGTCCTGTCATTTTTGGCAGGACTACACTAATTTTTGACATAATTTGACAGCAGGACTAAACTAATATTTATCTGCTGTCCTTTTCTTAATAAAATAGAAAGAAAAAATATGCACTGAACTTAAATTTAGTTTAGTTTGTGTAGAAGAGAATTGGCGCCCACTATGTGTCTATGTGTATGTGTTTTTTTTTGTTTAACGCTTTTTGCTACACGTATACACAAACACTAACACTACATAACACGTAAACACTACATAGTCAGCCAGAGAACTACAAATTGCAGATGTCGCTTTTTCCTTACGTGACGATCTCTATCAGTCAACTCCTACCGCAAGCCGCGCTAAGGAACTTCGTTCCAAAAAAAAAGAACAAATCATTCAGTTTGTAAAGTCCAACGTATTTTATTCTAGGGTCTACCAACACACGACCACGAAGGCAAGGAACTCAGCAAAGGTCTCGTGAAGAAGCTGCAGAAACTGCAACAAGCGCAGGAGAAGAAATACAACGAGTACTTAGCATCCGTCAACACTTGCTGACAAAACTATGTTTGTACGTCAGCTTCGTCTTAACACTGTAAACTCATACCATCTTGATCGTACTGTACTGTTACACATCGAGTTTTAAAAAAAAGTTCAGCTTTTAGAGCTTCGTATCTGTCACCCCTACCTCTGTGACAGTCTCTTTCTATAGCTATAGAAGAATCTTTTGGCGCGTGGCCAAAATCAGAAATAACACCGCCATCTTGTTTTTTCAATACATTTCACATAACAATTTGCGTAAATGTTCACCAACAGCGCCCCCTGTCAATGATGAATGAGAGTGACAAAAGATACTTGTAGCAGCGTAAAGCTCGATGTGTCGTATGAACGTGGTACCTACTGTATAGTGCCCGATTTCCCAAGTGTGATGACGTGTTTTATTGCGCAAGTTGACAGCTATGCCTATTGCTGTCATCAACAATTTAGTTACCGGTGGAATGGTAACGCTCCTGTGATGCCTCTGATATTTCAAATGTCCATAGGTAGTGGTTACCTCTTAGGCCCGTACTCCTCCAAAGCGGACAGGAGACGAGAGGAGATATGTGGGAAACAACCAATAGGACTTCGTTATTTACATATCTCGTCTCCGCTTAGCTTCAGTAGATACGGTTGAGCAGAGAGGAGAGAAATCTCATATTTGCTTAGCACGAACAAAACATGGATGTGAGTTGTGGCTCGCAAGCTGGCGACGGCGCGTAGCTCAGCTCTGCACAGCTTCGGTGGATACATCCTAGCTGTTAAGAATCTCCTATCCCCTCCGCTTCGCTCATCTCTGCCCATTGGTGGAGTGCGGGCCTTACGAAGTTGCCATCAAAAAACAAGTCTACTTGCTCTGAATGTTTCCACAGTGCTAGTCAACTCGCGCAATAAAACTCAAGTGGACATCGTACAATACACACATCGTACAGTGTTGTATAATAGTATTACATTAGGTAAATTTTATAAAGAACACACAAATTAATTATGCCTTTGCTGTACATACTTGATAGGATAAAATACTCTAATTTATACTAAATATAAATGAAAGAGAATTATGCTATTGGTGCGCGAGAGTCTTTAAATTATTTTTTTGGTGGTTTTAAATATGACCGAAATTGGTATTGGTTTTCTGTCTTTCATAATTCACAATGTTCTTAATTATTTGGATTATTCATGATTCATTTTCTCATTATCCATGGAATTGTTTAAATTCCGAACGAGCATCTTTTAAATTGATTCAGAATTTTATTGACTTGCATTTTTTATTAAGTTTTATTTTTTCATTAGATTTATTATAATTATTATATATTTATCGTTTTTACGGAGTGATTGAGGGTTTCGATAAATATAGTTACCTTATTTCTTATATATTAGCTCAACTGTCACTAATGAGAAGCAATTATTTTATCTATTGTTACCGATTTTTAGGAGATTTCTAGATTTTTAGACATCGGAGTGGATATCAGTCGAATTTTGTCCGCTGTTGAACAAAAAGGCCTCCCCATAAGTTTCCACATGTTTTGTTGTGGGTCAGTTAAACAATTCTTTCGATTAATGAAGTACAAAATATATTTCTATAAAATGTTATTTTCGAATGATGTTTTTATGTGTGTTTGTAAGAAAATCTAAAAAATCTAACTTTTAATGACTAGTAAACTCGTCGAGTTTGCGTTCACTAGATCTGTCTTAAACGTTCATTACAAATTAAAGCGTGTTCCATAGTTTTTTCAAACTAGGTAAAATTGTTGTATTCGTCATAAATAAATAAATAAATAATAATTTCATTCCTTATTAATTAAATAGCAAAATATAGAACCGTACTGTTTAACTTGATTTGTGTGATCACAAATCCTGAAAGCATCCGACCGACGGTAGAGAATGAAATATGTTGAGTGATAAAAAATCATAACCAGAAAGTGTAATTGGAAAGTAACATTACTTCAGTAAAGGCTTTTCATATCAGGTTGGCACAAAAGTAATGAGACACTTGGTATACGTTTTATATTTTTTATTATTATTACAATACAAAAAGCTTAGTCAATGATGTAATCACCATTAGCATCTAAGACTTCTTGCCAACGATCCGGCAAAGTTTGAATGTCTTTCTCCCAGAACTCTGATGGCTGTGCCTCGAAACAGATGTTCAACTCCGCCTCTACATCAGAGAAATCATTAAATTGCTTACCCCGCAAATGTTGTTTCAGGGCTCTAAACCAATAATAGTATGATAGGGCGAGGTCTGGGGAATAAGGTGGGTCGTATCGTCTCCCAGCCCAAGTTCTCCAACTGTTTGCAAACGGCAGATGCGACGTGAGGTCGAGCGTTATCGTGTAGTAAAACTACATTGGACTCGCCTTCGTCGTTTTTTCTTGATAGCAGCAGATAGTTTGGTGACCTGGGTTGAATATTTGTCACCGTTTATAGCTTCATTGTGTAATAGTTCATAAAACAGCATGCCTTACGTGTCCCAGAAACAGCAAAGCAGAACTTATAAGCGGTTCTTTTGACTCAGCTTCGGTTGAGTTGGTGGCGTTTCTTCTCGAGGCAGCCAAAAAGCACGACGTGTATTGTTCTCGTAATGAATCCATGATTCATCTCCAGTAACCAGATCAGACAAAACCTCTTTACGTCGGGGTCGCAGCAAAAGTGATTGACAGATAGCGACACGGATTGCACGACTGGAGTCTGTAAGGATGTGCGGTACCCACCAAGCCAAAACTTTTCGATACCCAAGCTCATGCAGATGGTATTCCACGGCGTGGTTACTGCACTTAAGTGCTTCAGCTAATTCACGAGTGGTAGCATCCGGATTCGACTGCAGTTCGCGGCGTAAATCGTCATCATTCACTGCGGGTGGTCGCCCTGAGCTTGCCTGACTTTCAAGGCTCCTGTCTCCTGATTTAAAACGGTCAAACCATCGGAAAACCGTCGCATGGCTTGTACATACTTCCAGCGCCCAATGCAGTGTTGATATTATCAGCCGCAGCCCGCACAATGTGGCCTAACAAGTACTCTTATAAGTATAGTGTCCGAACTTGTCGCCTGTCCATTTTTCTTCAAACTGACTAAACCGATTGCGAGGACGGCTTTATACACCCCCACATCACAAGTACCTAGAATGTTCTACAACATTCTAGAATATTATCGAAAACAGTTAACTTGAAAAAGAAAATGTATAGAGTTTTGTAGAGTTTCTCATTACTTTTCTGCTAACCAAATGTTAATACAC
This sequence comes from Eremobia ochroleuca, assembly GCA_949629135.1. Taxonomy (NCBI): domain Eukaryota; kingdom Metazoa; phylum Arthropoda; class Insecta; order Lepidoptera; family Noctuidae; genus Eremobia; species Eremobia ochroleuca. The sequence continues at coordinate 13,165,471 of OX451392.1, forward strand.
AAGTATTATTATCATGCACATTAATTATTTTTATTTTCATGTACCGTAGTATTTTATTTACAATAAAAACATAACTGAATTCTTGATTATGAATTGTTTTATTTATTCTGCAACTACCCTACCGATTAATAATAAAAAAACCGGACAAGTGCGAGTAGGACTCGCCCACCGAGGGTTCCGTACAAATTTGTAGGTATGTACAGTGGCCTCCAAAAGTCCATAGGCATTCTCACAAAGCATTAGCTTGACGTTTAGTTTGACTTACGACCTTCTATTTTCAAGAATAGACACATGTATCATTATTGTCGTCAACAAGTGATTGTGCTTCATAATTTCAACGTGAAAACACAAGTCAAGGTGGCCTAGCGGCTAAGTGCCTGCAGATAGATGCGCGAATCAGTAAGCCGTGAGTTCGAATCTCACGCCGAATATGTAGACTTTTTGCAAGTTTTTACTCGATTGGAAGAAATGGGACAGAAATATAATATTCTTTATCTTGTTCGCTTTGTTCACACATTTTGTAAAGTTAAGAAGGTAGATCGTAAAAAACTTAATAAAGAATTTAGATTTCTGTGAGGTAGACATGAGTTTTATGAATATTTAACCGTTGTCGTTTTAGTTGTAGTTGTTGGTTAGTGACGTGTGGTATAGATAGCGGTATTGATTATTCTCAAAATGCAGGCAAATATTAATATTGAGGCGAGGGCGACGATTATTGGGCTGCATAAAAGTGGTCTTAATAGAACACAAATATCTAATGAAACCGGACTGAATGTGAGTATTTAATATTAATGAATTGTAACTTAAACTTTTATTTGAAAATACCTATTATTTGTTGATAATGGATGATTCTTTTTATTGATTATTAAGTCCACCATGAGGCCTAAAAGATAAATAATTAGTGTTTATTATTGGATTTATAAATGCAAAGTTGTAATATTTGAATAGGTATTATATTAAATAAATATTATTATATTATATTAAAATGAAGTCACTTTAGTATTTTGTTACAGCTGCCTAATTTCACTTTTTTTTTTGTTTTAGAGGAATACTGTAAGTCTCTGGATCAAAAGATACGAGGCAGAGAAAGGCCGAAGTGGAAGGCCGGCGCTTATTAGCGAGGCACAGCGACGACATATGGTGGGCGAGCATGAATTTAATGGATTCACACCAACGAGACACTTTGCTGAACTATTCGACACCTCATCGTAAACTCTTCGCCGTGCCCTCCACGCTGAAGGCTTGCACACAAGACCATCTAAGAAGCCCTTGTTGACAGAACGACATAAACAAGAACGATTACGTTTCGCACGGGATTATTTAGATTTTGACTGGAATACTACCATATTTTCAGATCAAAAGACATTTAAATCCAGCCATAAGGGTAGGCTTCATTTATGGCGCATTTATGGCAATATGTGGGGATGGATGAGTGCAGCAGGGCCAGGAGAACTAGCTTTTATGTAGTTATACAAAATATTAATATCTAAATGTTTTGTTTTTTATAATTAGACGGTGTAACTAAATATTTAGTAATATTAGCATAATCCGTATTATTTAATGACCTTAAACAATTGAGGTTTAGTTTCAATCTTCTTTTCGTCAAGAAAATGAAAAATTAAGCTATTACCTCAATACATTTATTGTGACGTTACATTAAAAAAAACATGTTTATAAAGTCTAAATCATATATTACTTTTCAATAAACTTTACTGAATACCGATACCTCTAATAAGTGGGTATCAACAATTATATTTGTGTTATTAGAACATTCTTTCCTTGTTATGTTATTATGAATTGACTAAGTGGGTATACAACAAAAAATCTTATGAACGGTTACAAGAGAACTTCTTTTTATCTAAGTAGGAATGTGACGTCACAATTATTGTCATCAAAATTGTTAATTTTATAAATAAATAAAACGAATAAACATTTTTGTTATGATTTAGCACGACTATTTTAGTTCCACCATCCAAAACCGAAAAAATAAATTAAATATCACATAAATACTTAAATAATAATACAATAACTAATATTTGCTTCTTATAAAAATGATAATAAGCGTGAATACATTATAAATAAACATAAACCTAATAAGTTTTTACTTAACATTATTATGGTTTCAAAGAAACAAAAAAACGGCTAGCAATAATAATTCAGATTCGAACTCGGACCTCATTGATCGTGAACCTGTTGCTTAGCGCAAATAGCTATCAGCACATATTAGGAGCTTGCGAATTTTAGCAATGCTATGGCAAGAACAGACGCGTATTGTAAATGCAACAGAAATATCATGCTATTTCGTCTATTACGACGACAGTTCATTAGTGTGTGTTATCTGCGGAATGTTGAGACATCACTCGCACACGCACTGACTGTATCGCGCTCGTACTGTTCATGGCAATGTGAACTTTAGCGTGCTTATGGACTTCTGAGCGTTTACTGTACATATTATAAATAGTCCAGGAATCGAGTCAGGAAAAAGGGGGTAGCGGGTTAAGGGGGGTCTGGCGGCCCCCACCGAATCTGGTAAAATCGTTCCAAAAATCTTGAAGAGGGTCGAAAAACAAGCAAAAAGCAAAAGAAAAGCAAGCTTTTTACCGACATTACAACCCCAAACGAAAACACAGTAATGGCGAAAAATATGATTTTTTGTGATTTTTATTTTTTTCAACCAGTTTAATTTATTTTTAAATGGTTTAAACGCAATTAAAAATTTGTTTTGGATGTGTGGTAGTCCCCTGAATTTTTTCAGATTTTTTGGTCAAGTAAAAACATGTGAATTTTAGGTTTAAATGCGAAAAAATCGTGAAAAACGCGTCATTTTCAAGATACAACCCTCTTATTTTTAGGGTTGTTTTCATTTTCCCGAGGGGTGCTGTATAGTATAGATAGCGGCAAAACTCGAATTTTCAACTTTCGGTAAATTACGGCGCGTAGGTACTTGGTATAATGCGTCTTTGCTATAAAAATACATCTCTATAGGGGTTTTTGAGGTCGCTGATTACGAATTTGAGGTCAAAAAAATTTTTTGACAACAAATTCACCCATACATATTTATTAACACAGGTTTGATAATGTAAAAAATATCATTGAATCACAGCATTTATACAATTTTAATATCGTGTTCAACTAATATAATCAATGAAACTAAATTTTCTGGTATAAATCATATTTTATTCAAGCTTATACGTAATAGTCACACAGTAATATAAAATAGCATAATACTTTTTTACTGAGCTAAGTATAGCATAATACTTTTTTACTGAGCTAAGTTAACAATTTTACAGTTTTAATCCTCGTAATGTACAAGAAATAACAATTCATTACCTTTTATCAAATTCGTGATCAGCGATCTCAAAAACCCCTATAGAGATGTATTTTTTATAGAAAAGACGCATTATACCAAGTACCTACGCGCCGTAATTTACCGAAAGTTGAAAATTCGAGTTTTCTTCAAAAAATCGCCCCGCTCACCAGTTTTGACCAAATTGAGTCCAATTACCTGCATTCGAAAGAGGACGATTGCCGCTATCTATACTATACAGCACCCCTCGGGAAAATGAAAACAACCCTAAAAATAAGAGGGTTGTATCTTGAAAATGACGCGTTTTTGACGATTTTTTCGCATTTAAACCTAAAATTCACATGTTTTTACTTGACCAAAAAATCTGAAAAAATTCAGGGGACTTTCACACATCCAAAACAAATTTTTAATTGAGTTTAAACCATTTAAAAATAAATTAAACTGGTTGAAAAAAATAAAAATCACAAAAAATCATATTTTTCGCCATTACTGTGTTTTCGTTTGGGGTTGTAATGTCGGTAAAAAGCTTATACTGCTTGTTTTTCGACCCTCTTCAAGATTTTTGGAACGATTTTACCAGATTCGGTGGGGGCCGCCAGACCCCCCTTAACCCGCTACCCCCTTTGGAATAAAAAATCGTGCTTTGAATAAATACCTACTATATTTTTACGATTTAATTACAATTGACAATTACAAATGTTTTCCTAATGATGACGATGGTTTAGCCTAGTAGTAGCCTGGCCCATACTTAGATCCACTAACATAAGCATACATAAACAGACATAATATATTTGATAGACGCTGAGTGTGAATTGAGGAATAGAATGAACAAGTTGCCCGTCAAATGCGTTCTCTACGCAGATTATCAATTTCTGTTACAAGAGACAGAAATATTGATGAAGATGTAGAATGGAGTGAATGCGAAAAATAAAGTGAACGGTGCTTTTTATACTCAAACCATTTATTTCAAATAAACCAACTCCACGAAACTCCACGGACTATTTTTAACCGACAAAAAAGGAGGAGGTTCTCAATTCGGATGTTTATATATATTTTTTTATGTATGTTCGGGCATAACTCCGTCATATATACCTATACGGATTTGCAAAATTATTTTTTAATGGATAATTTATGTCTCAGCGGTGGTCCTATATCTATGCTTCAGTAGTTTTTGAGTTAGCTTCAATAATACGTTTTTTTCCACTTAGGTTATATTGATGATGTTTTAATAACTTCTTATCATTGATATTTAAATAGCAAGTAGTGTTAAATGCATTTGTGTGGGGTAGGTACAATTAAAAAGTGAAAAATAAAAACATTTTTCCAAAACAAAAACACTGCAAAGTGAGAAATAACTTTAATTTCGGAAGTCGGTATCAAAAAAGGAAAATGCTGAACCAACGACACCGACTCCCGAAATTAAAGTTATTTTTCACTTTGTAGTGCTTTTTCTTTTGGAAGTCGGTTGTTTTTTTATTTGTAAAAAGTTTTTTAAATCATGAAATTGGTACAAAATATGGGTTACATCATTCATGTTAAAATTATACATGTCTGAGAACGATGTAAAAAGACGTGCACGTAAAAAGCGTTCGTAATAAAAAGATTAAAAAAACTATTCATAAATTAAAATAAGCCCTTATTGTGACCAAAGTTGATTTCCAAAAAGGCTCGACAGGCTGTACACAATGGCGTGCTGGTGCCTACGCTTATGGATGGTCGTGGTAGTGAATGTTAGGCCCACTTAAATCTGCGATAATAACTTTACAAGGTTCTACAATTAGTTCAGCAACCCTGCAGACTAAACACGTGTAAATGGTACACAGATCAACAGAAGCTACGCACCGAAAAAACGAATCTGTCGTACATTTGATATGTACGGTCAGCAACGATAGTAGCGATAAACACAGACACTTTAAAATTGACGTGAAACTATTTGGATACACTCCTTAACACTTCACGTAACAGCCAACAGTTTGTTTTATATCAACATTACATGTGTTTCGTTGTTTTTTATATATTATAAATGGAAGAATAAAACGTGATGCGCCGACCCCAAGTAACATGGTACAAGGGCAGAAAAATGATGATGATGATGAATTAGGTTAGGAGGCAGTGGCTGGAGAGACGGCATAGCTCCCTTACTTTCCGGCTGACAGAGGCATTGTCCTTACATGGGTGCTTCGGAAAGTACCTATGCCGCATAGGCCAGGAATCGGCACCCGGTTGCCACAATTGCAACTGTCTCGACGATACGTCGCAGCGCACCTTGGAGGAATGCCCTGCTTGGGCAGTGCAGCGACGTGGTCTCGTCGCGGCAGTTGGTGCTGCGTGGTCCAGTCCATGGTACACGGAGAGAAAATTCTTAGTACTGTGCTCGTCACTGTAAAGTGAGTGCAAGTGACATCTACAGGAAATTTTCTGAGTGACATTGGGAAAAATTCACTATTTGTCCAATAAATTTTACTTTACAGCATAAGAATTTTTACTGTGTTAGCATAGTAATTTTTCCATTAGCACTCAAATGCACTCAGATTATGCGACAGCATAGTAATTTTTCTAAGATTTTTCTCTCCGTGTAGGAAGTGAGAGCGCTTCGGACGCCGTCGCCTCCTTCTGCGAGGAAGTGATGGTCGCTAAGGAGGCGGCGGAAAGGATGAGGGAGGATACAACCTCCTTTTCAATCCGTAGCAGACGCACCGGGCACCGGAGGACGCGGAACGATCTCCGGCCGCATTAGGGTGAGGCCTGCAGGCAAGACTTGGGGAGTTTGGTGCCTGAACAGTGAAAGGCCCGAGACGGCGGCGCGCCGTGTTCCGCGGGCGCCTCTCTTTAGAGGAATGGTGGCTGTTAGCAGCCACTGAGGATGACGGGGTCCGCATGGATTCATGCGGGCCAACACCTGGCCGGGGAAGCGTGACGATATGCGCAATCACTCCAGCACCCCGGCTAAAGGTAGCAGTAGAACACCGTGTGGTGGTTTTACTCAGTACGAGTCTGACAGACCCCTCCACCCACCCTAGGGTGGTGGACAGCCATGAGGATATCCACACGAAAAAAAAAAGGTTTAAAAAACTCAAATTTTGAAACGACTCCCATTGCTGACTGACTGTACCTATCAACATTACCGGACACAATTTTCGTTAATTTTAAACCATGATCTCAGTTTTGAGGAAAAATGGCTGGAAGTAAAATAACAAGTCACGTCGCCATTGAAATGAAAAGACAAAGTTTTAATAAAAGTGTTTCGCAAAAACTGCATTACACAAAAACAAATCTTTGTGGTCGCGATACCTCTTGATTGAATGACACCCGTTATTGTGTCTCAACAAGTCTTTACTTAAAATGGTATTTTTCCATCCTTCCTCTACTTATTGTGTTTTTTACTTTTCAAGCAGGAAATCTTGCTTTTGTGGTTTTAAAGTAGTAAAAAACGAATTTTAACAGTCTCAAAGTCTCTTTCACGGCATATAGGTAGGTAACAAATTGAATCTCATCTGTATTCCTCCATGGGACAGGTAGAGGTACAGGTAGGTTTGGTAAGGTTTCACCAGTTACGTATGTTGTTTGTCTCATATAATAGATGGTGCCATTGCCATAACTATAAATGGGCACAACACAAGACTCCGAGCAGCAGCCGAGATTTTCATACAATTCGAATCTGGAAAGCCCACGAACACTGGCAGACCGACGAGGCAGTCTTACCAAGGGGATATTGGCGTCGATTCCCTTGTTCACAAATGAAACTAAATTTATGTTCAGTGCATCTTTTTCTGTCTATTTCATTAAGAAAAGGACAGAAGATAAATATTCGTTTAGTCCTGTCAAATTAGTCAGCGCCTGACTTAAATTGACGTATTTTTAGTAGCCAATTTTTTATTCACGTCTAATCTTGTCTATGGAGTATCTAATTTGACAGGACAAACTAATATCTATCTTCTGTCCTTTTCTTAAAGAAATAGAAAGAAAAAGATGCATTGAACTTAAATTTAGTTTAGTTTGTGTATAAGAGAATCGGCGCCATTACCCAGTAACTGGGTTGTGGAAGTCAGATAGGCAGTCGGTCCATATAAAATACTGGTATTCAGCTACATGCGGTTAGACTACAAGCTGACCCCAACATACGTGGGAAAAGGCTCGGCAGATGTAAGGTTAAGGTTAACGAATTTATTTACTCATAAAGAACAATACAGTTCACTTAATAATGAGCTTAAGTAAAAATAAAGTAATGTAGGTAATATACAGCGATCGAGCAATTCTAATAAATGTTGTCATAAATGTATTCTTTTCATTTAGATTTAAACACTGCAAGCGATTTGCTATCCTTGATATTATTTGGCAGATTGTTGTATAATTGTGCTCCTTCATATGTGATAGTCTTTTTACCATAATTAGTCCTATTTCTTCGCAATTTAATCTGGTTAGTATTTCTTAAGTAATGGTAATATAATTTTTTAACAAGTTTTATATCAGATTTTAATTCACCAGTCATTATTTTTCGTACTAGTATGCACATTGTGTATGTGTATGTTTGTGTTATATTAAATATCTTTGTGTTACGGTATAGTGTACGTGACTCTGTCAACCGATTATACTTAAATAATGCTTTTATCACTTTGTTTTGTGAAATTTGTAAATCCTTAAGATTTGACTTCACAGCACTCCCCCATATTTCAATTAAATACTCCAGATGTGATTTCACCAGAGAGTTGTATATAGCCATTCGTACTCTATGAGAAATGCATCCTCCCGCTCTCTTTAGGATCCCGGTGAGTGACGACAGTTTTGACCTTACATAAGCAATATGGGCCTTCCAAGAGAGTTTATCATCTAATCGTAGACCTAAATACTTTTCTTGGTGCGAACGATGAATAATTGTATTATTTATGGTCAGTGGAGGGTGCTGTGGATTTTCTTTGTTTTTGGCCGCAAATAACATATATGATGTCTTATCTGCATTAACTGTAAGGAGGTTGCTCTGGCACCATATGCTAAATTTGAGTAGATCGGTTTGTGCTCTGTTGATTAAATCTGATAGATTCGGTCCGAAATAAAATAGACAAGTATCAACGGCGTATAAAGTTATGTGTGCAGTAAGGCCTATTTTACTAAGGTTATTGACATAAATCAAGAAAAGTAGCGGGCCAAGTACTGAGCCTTGTGTAATGCCACATGTCACTTTGCTACTACTACTTTGGTGGTTTCCTATTTTCACGACCTGATATCTATCTGTCAGATATGATTTGATGATTTTTAGTGCTACACGTTTAATACCACAATCTTCCAGTTTCTTTAAGAGTATTTCATGACAAACTGTGTCGAAAGCCTTTTAAAATCAATAAATATACCTAAAACAAAATTCTTATCATCAATGATGTTGACTGGCAAACTTAGGTCCTCAAGCATAGCCGTCACGATTGCGATCACTTATCAACGAAGCTGTCAGTGACAATCGTAATCACTATATGTGCTTCATTTATACCAACTCGCACGATTGCTTCTCTTCTTGTTAGTCGACACATTCACTGTAGCGATCTACGACGCTTAATGCTCAACCCATTAGGCTGCCTGTCAATTGTTGCATAAAATGTCAATGTCATTTTTCTATTGGTTAATATTTCTCCGTTTCTCTGCTCCGCAGCCTCACTCCGCGTCCATAGCGCGTCAATAGACAGGCAGCCTTAAAGTGCCACCGCGCGTGGGAGACATAGGTGGAAGGTATTCTACCTGTCTGCTCTTACTCGTATTGGAGGCGATGCTGTGATCGAAGAGCGGAAGTGAAACCCCAACTTGCAGTTAATATTATTATAATTGTCACTCACGTATTTAGTTGTAAATAAACCGTTTTAAACCAAGTCCGTGGTTTACAACTGGTATTAAATTTGTTTAAAACCACGACCACGTGAGCTGTACATTGATTTCGTAATAATTTAAAAATTAAGTTAAAAAGGCTAATAGAAATCATTTACCAGTTTTAGGATTCCGTAGTCAACAAGGAACCCTTATAGTTTCGCCATATCCGTCTGTCCGTCCGTCCGTCCGTCCGTAGCTCAGAGACTCTTAGTACTAGAAAGCTATCTGGCATGGACATACGTAATAATCACGCCGATAAACTGGTAAAATAAAACCATTAAAAATAAAAAAAAATTAGTGCAGGTAACCTCCACCACCAGTAGGTCACCTTCTTCTGTACACGTTAGATAGGTATTTCAAAAATATGGCGGGTTTGTGAAAACCATTTTTGGATTCAGAGATACGTTTGTGAAATATTGAGCTTTAAAGTGCTAATTTCTGTTCGAGTCAAGTGTCACCCCGGGCTGCCAGCTAAATGGTTTTATTTTATTTTTATTTTATTTATTGAGGGATAATAAACAGCTACAATATAAAATATAACAAATTATAAGAATATTATAAGGAGTGTTAACAATATTGTGGCCCACTACATTATCCGCATATTACAAACAAAAATGGTAATGAGTGCCACTAAATGAACAATAAATGAATTAATAATTATTACATCATAATAATACAATAGAAATAATAAGAAGAAGAACAATAAAAGACATAACAGAATAACAATAAGTAAAAATATAAATATTAAAAATATAGGACTAACATTAATTAATATTATAATTATTATTACATAGAAGTTTCATCACATTCCATTTGAATTTAGATTTTGAGCATATAAAAATATCAATGTCTATGAAATCTTGATTATAGGTATCTACCATACGACGAATAGGACAGCGCAAACCAGAATTAGTTCGACATATGTTGACAGCAAACAAAGTACCTGCACGAACACTACGCTTATTAACGGTGCGAGGGACTGCATAACATAATTTGCTCGTGAGGTCAATTGAGTCAAAGCCACTATGGACAATAGCATGTAGTACAGTGGCTTCCAAGAGTTTACGTCTGGCTTCCAAGGTAATCTGCTTGTATTTATGTAACAACTGAGAATACGACAAGTATATTCCGTGACACCTATAATGCAAGGCTCGAAGAAACTTACGCTGGACCTTCTCGATCTCATCTTTGTATTTCTGATAGAACGGGTTCCAGATTGGGACGGCATATTCAAGCTGTGATCGTACAAGTGTCTTATATAGGTAAAGATAAGTAGAAGCTCGTTTGAACTCAGTAGATGACCTCATTACAAACCCATACATCTTGAATGCGTTATTTACAATCTTTTCCACATGTAGATTTAATGATAGCTTATTGTCAAATAATACACCCAGATCTCTCACAGTAGAAACATTGTTAAGCGCGGTATTACATAATTTATATTTAAAATTTGTGGGAGATCTGTTCCTTGTAAAATTAATATAATTACATTTAGAGAGGCTAAGATGTAGCTTATTGTCAAGACAGTATCTCGCGAGTCTATCCAAATCTTCCTGGAGTTTGAGGCAATCTTCTACAGTTTGTACAGTTGTATAAGCTTTGAGGTCATCAGCATATAAAAGAAACTTGGTATTTAAAAAACACTTATTTATATCATTTATATATATAATAAATAATAAAGGCCCGAGGATTGAGCCTTGCGGAACGCCTGAGGTAATAGGCACGGAACCAGACTGATGGCCATTCACAACAATCTTTTGAGTTCTGTTTTTAATGTAGGATGAGAACCAGCGAAGCAGATTTCCCCGTATGCCATTAAAAGCAATCTTATTCAACAAAATTTCATGGTCAACCTTGTCAAAAGCCTTTTTGAAATCTGTATAGACAGTGTCAACTTGCAAGCGCTTATCAGTGTTCTCAAAAAGATAATTAGAAAAGATAAGTAGGTTGGAAATAGTAGAACGCTGATGAACGAACCCATGTTGTTCTGGGATGATAGCGCTATGCAAGATTGGATAGATTTCATTGTGAACGAGTCTCTCAAAAAGTTTTGACAAAGTTGACAGAATTGAGATGGGCCGATATTGCTCTATATCATGTTTTGGACCATCCTTGTGTACGGGTGTAATATTAGCCTGTTTCCATACATCAGGGAAAATACCCTCACATAAGCACTTATTATAAATTGTGTAGAGTGGCTTACAGATACTGCCAGCAGTAGCCTTAAAAAACAGAGCTGGATACCCATCAGGGCCCGCCCCCTTGGATGCATCAAGCAATTTCAGCTCTTCAAGTATTTTAGATTCCTCGATATGCAGATTATCAACTAAACTAATATTGGCATCACAGAGCGTAGGCGGGGTCCAGGTTAACAGCGAGGGAGAACTAGGTTCAAATACAGACTGGAAAAAGTCCGAGAACATGTTACAAATCACGTCTGGGGCACTTGACTTAACGTTTTGGTACTGCATCGTGGAAGGAATACCTGATTTATTTTTACGATTTGATATATACGTCCAGAAGTATTTAATGTTAGATGTGAGGTTATCTTCAACGGATGTGATATAAGCTGAATAACAAGTTTTACACGCTTCTTTGAATGTTGTTCGGAGTTCAGAAAACTCATTGTAGTCTTTGATGTTATTAAATTTTTTCCATTTTATCCAAAGGCGTTGTTTCTTTTTGAAAATTTTAATTAAATGGTCAGAGAACCAAACTGGAAAGTCAAGGGCCCGGGACTTAACACGCGGGACGTTGGGTCTGATGATTTCATCAAGCATATCATAGAAAGTATGTACAGCTTCCTCAGCAGAAAGGTGGCCCAGCAGGCTAGACCATTCAGCATCATTGATTTGCTTATTAATAACATCGTAGTTGGCCTTACGGAAGTTATACTTACTCAACGGCTTGCGTTTCAGAGTTTGTGTGGATATACTTGTGGGGGCTGTTGCAACAAACGGTGGATGGTGAGGGTCAATAGGTAATAGTGAGTCTAAGGGAGGGCCAACTGTACTAATGATGTTAGAAATAAACAAATCTAGAATTCTCCCATTCCCGTTAGGGATGTTATTATACTGGTATGCATTAAGAGTAGACATGAGCTGCGTTAGCTGCAAAGATACAAGGGATGTTCCAGTGCATGTCATACCAGTAGCAAGATGTGGTCCGCCGGGCTGGGTAGCCCTCCATGTAATTTCTGGAAGGTTATAATCACCAATAATGAATACACTCATGACACATGGTTCGTTAATCAGATCCTGTAATGTATCAAGATGACAGGTATATACATCCATTGAAGCCCATGGTGGCATATATACAGCACTAACTACATGCATCTCAGAGCTATTATTTTTACTAGGGACTCCAACCATGAGATGCTCGATGCACGCTGCGGAATTGTACTGAGGGCGACGAGGAACATCAAGCAAGCATGACCGAAGTCCACGTAACACTGCGATGAGGACTCCGCCACCATCTTGTTTCTTTGTTGTGTTGCGATCTCGGTCACATCGGTATACAACATATCGAGGATCCACAAACTCACTGCTAGCAATATCGGGTGTAAGCCACGTCTCAGTTAATATTATTATGTCATAGGAAAACGATAGAATACTTAGGAACAGTGTCTGCAGCTTGGTTCTCACACCCCTACAGTTCTGGTAGTACATAGTTATGTTGTTGTTATCCATTAACGAAGTAGCTGACAATAAATTCATATAAAATACTAAGTGTTGTGCACATAAGGTCCAGTAGTATTGCGTAGGGATAACAAGTTATGAGACTACACAAGGGAGGATCAAGACGGTCCAGCATACTGAGAAGGTGAAAGACGCACACTACGTCGCATTCGCAATAGACAATCAATTTCATCAATTTGTGAAGATATTGCAATAGAATGGAATGTGATGACAAGTGCCATTGAATGCCAATATTAATTAAATCTAAAAATAAATATCTAGACAATATTAGTGTAATTGTAATAATAATTGTAATAAGTAATTCAATAATTAAATAGCCAAATAATATCAGAATAACTACTATAACACTTAATTCTACGAATAAGAACTTTAAAAATATCAGAACAATATTGACTGTGATCGGGAAAACATGCAACACAAAACATACACAGTTATTGTTCTGGTTAAGTAAAAAGTATAAAAGCTTACCATAACTTAATATTGCGCAAAGAACGATTAAGAAGAAGCGGCTAATCAGTTGTTTTAGTTTTAATTTTATTGAGATCGCTGTCTCCACGTATTGAGAATGCGGTCGCACCATCACGCTCGCGCACCAATATGGTACCATTCCTGATCCATACATATTTGTGATTATGATTGTTTGCAACTTCGCGAGTCTTCCGAAATAACTGCTTCTTCCTTAAAGTTAAATGCTCATTAATATAAACGGACATGGAGGTGCCGGTGATACCAATGTGGTCAGTTTTAAGAGAAATAGCTTTACGGAATGCACTCAGCAAATTATCCCTCTGCAGGCGAGATGTGAATTTGAGTATAACGTTTTTTGGTCTCGTACTCTGTTGATGTGCATGAGGCACCCTGTGCACGGCGACGATGTCACTGAGTGAGACTGGGCATTTAAGGACGTTTCCTATGGCTTCAATAATAGCAGGGAGGTTTTCATTGCGCCTCTCAGGCAAGTTACATATCTCGACATTGCATTGTCGTGCCTGCTGCTCAAGGACGTCAATCTTTGTCTCCAGACCACTGATTGTAGATTCCAGCACAGCCGATGAGGGGGTATAATTCAAATCATCAACACGCTTCTTGAGGATGTCATGCTCCGCAGCCTGGTTCTGAGAAGAAGTTTGGAGGGTGATAATATCATCACGGAGATCGGAGACTTGTTGTTTCAAGAGGGTTTGTTCCGTACGTAACGTTTGCATTTCCTTCTGAATACCTGTCAAGGTAGATTTAATATCATCGCGCATTTGAAGCATATCCTTGCTCATTTCATTACGCCACTGGCTAAGAGTTAATTGCAGATTTGCAGTAAATTTCTCAAAGTCACCTAAGTGTGTGGGCATTGACGACGTTCCGGTGATCAATGTATTATTACTACAACGACTGGTAGATGAACTGAGGTGACTGTGGTCTAAGTTGTCACAGGACATGTCCATACTGTGTTCGTCAGCTGGGAGCTCGGTGTAGCTGCGCACAGGTGTGTTTGTATTTGACTTAGCCCGTCTAGTTACGTTACTACACGAAGGGCACTTCCAGACAGCCTTGAACTCCTCGTTCAAAGCCATAAATTGGTCAGCTGTTAAATTCAAACATTCGCAGTGGTATTTTCCGCGACAAACGGAGCATTGGAGAATATTATGAATCGAAGCATCATTACAACATTCCATCTTAAAGGATCTAGTGCGATTAGTATGTGCAAACTTAAATGTTCCGCAGTTTATAACTCGATGGTACTACAACTCGATGGTATTATAATGTTAATATGTAACAAATACAATAACGATGGTTTTTTCTTAGCTGTGTTATTTAATTTCGTTGATGAACTGAAGATATTAAACTTCATTGTTGAGTACAGTCACCATTAATTAGATATAGCACAATAATGCAACAATTTTATACATAGAAGCGAGTAGTTTTTGATTTTGGTTGTTTTTGGATATGTGAAAAAATTCACGGTAGTAGTATATATAACAAAGGTAAAAGGACAACTATCACAGCTAAGTATGTTTTACGAGTTTACGAGTAATAGTCGACCATTTATATTTGCAGTTGCAATATAATGGGAGAACATGATTTTCAACTACAATGAATAATTCATTCCAACTACGGAACCCTTCATTGTGCGTGGTCCGACACGCACTTGGCCCGTTTCTGTTATTAATATATGTGAAGACGTATATAAATTTAGGATTAGATAGACTGAAAATTTATTAAAATATACATGTTGTAGCTATAAATTATCTTATCAATAATAAAATATTTTGATTAGATTTTTACTGGAGTGTTGTCTAGGTCACTTCATGTGAAGCCTCAGGGCATACCATTGAAAAAAAAAATTTTTGAAGAATTTTTAAACTGCTAAGTTTGGTTTTAAATAGTCTTAAACGAAACATACAGTTTAAAACCAAATGGTTTATAATCCGTTTTGCATCTATACTCACGTATCATATTATGAATTTTCAACGCCATAGGGTAAGCGGGGGGAATGGCGCTCACTTAAGGAAAAGGCTTTATATTCTCGGTATTAATATCTTTATTTTAAAATTAGGATAAAATAGCAATATATTAACTATCCAACAATCAATATTCCTGAACAAAATTTATGAAACTTTTATTAATTTTGAGTAATAAAATATTGAAAAAAAGGACAGGTTTGAGCGTCATTACCCCTGACCATGGGTAATGGCGCTCAAGCAACGGGGTAATGACGCTAAAACCTATGTATGCAAAACAAACGAATAAAATAAACTTTAACTTTAATACCTAAACTATCGTTAAACACAATGGATAACTACTTAAATTTATAATAGTCATAACAAAAAAGTAGGTATTAAAATTTTTGACTGACCTACAAAAACATACACCAAAAAAATTAGTTCAGCGCGACCGAAAATAAACAAGTGCACTTCTTTATCTCCTGCTGCGATCGAACTAGCCAAACTTTTCACTACCTGCTTACACGTCACTTCCCCCACACTTCACTCCTAGTCCCATATTTTTACGCAATGTGGTTGCCAAGATATAGGTATGAACGCCATTACCCCGTGAGCGCCATTACCCCGGTTTCGCCTACCTATAGGTAGATGTATCCTACTGTGCAAGATATCACCGTAAGTTAGGTAAGTAAGTTGCTATGAGCGATATGGTCAACAACAGAAAAACGATCAATCTAGATCACCATGCTATTCATTCATCCAATGTAAAATTCTCTGTCCTTCATAAAATACTCCCTATCTAACAAACCCCTAAGTTAACAGACCTTGAAAAAAAATGATACAAATTAAATTCTAAATATCGAGGTCTTCAACAAATCCACCGATTATCTGTATTTAAATAAACATTAAAAATGAATAGCCTTGGCGTCTCGCATCACAATAGATCGTGCACCTATCTATAAACGCTTGAATGATGTCTCTATAAAGGCGGTGGCCGCGTGCTCAGCGACAAAAATACTTATAAAAAGCTAAACAGTAGTTTAAAAAAAACTAAAAAGTGAGGTAAACAATCTGGGCGCGTTTTTTGTGATGTGAAGCTGACAATAATGTTTTGGTGGGGTGGCACAAGTACCGCACGCGAGTGGGGCCGAACATCTGCAGTTGGTAATGAGCACTACTTCATGGCTTCGTTTTGTTAATTTACTACATTGGAGGTGTAATTTTAACGGGTTGGTTGGTAGCTGTATAGTTATTGCAATGTACGGCGTCTGAACAAAGATTTAGCTGCAGGGTCAGGTGGTAAACAGAATACAAGACCTCCAGGATTATTAGTATGCATATCAGAACTTTCACCAAATCTACATCAGAGTTTCTCTATAGCTCTAATTGTCTATCCTTGCCCCACATTGAATTTATATTAAAAACCAGTTCATACATGCCAGCCAATGAATCGGAACAGTTGCCTAACTCATAACGGAAATTCCCAGCGAATTGTAGAAAACAGCTTCTGGTGGTGAATGAAATTTAAATAGTTTTTGGATTTGATCACAATCGCTTTGATCGTGGTCAGATTTACAATAGCTCCGGTAGGGCGGATCGGGCGAAGGGAGGCAAATCTTGCAAAACGTCGGGCCGCCGGCTGACCGCCCGGCGAGATGTCAATCACACACATTTGAATAAGAACATTGTCCCGTATACATATTCCGTTAGATATCGCGATAACAAGATTTCATTATTATAAAGTCAACGAACTGAAAGTTGCATTTTTGGTGGAAAATAAGACCTTTACGAGTACATTATTTTGGAATCAATCATCTGGAATCTCGACTAACGGTCGCGCCTTTGTAACCAATTGGTATGAGTGAGCCTACGTCATACGGTATGTAAATGTCCCCTTTTTGGGGAAAAAACGAAAATTTACTGTTCAGTAGATATGTGACATTTGATAAGATCTTTATACGTTTGCACATAGATATAAATAAGTGCCCAATGAGGTTAAACTTGATGTGAGAAAGAAAACCAGTAAGTGGGGACTTCTATTGATTCTTTAGAATTAGAATTCGATCAAGGCTCAGTAAATATTTCACAAAGAATTGGAAATAACTGTTATTTTAGTAACGGTGAGTAGGAAATAATAGTAATTAAGGTAGTTGCGACTAAAGTAACTAGTAACGACAAGAAAAATCCAATACTTACAACCAGTACAAGGCTACCTAGCTAGGTTCCTGCAAGTGTGTTTATAGTTAGGCGAGTAATATTAATTGACGACTAATTCTCAATATTTAAGCGGTAGCTTAAAAGTTTAATTGGTGCCATAATAAGATTTATAACGATAGCAATTAAAAGTTTTACTTTATAAATTATGATCGGCGGAAAGCTCCCTCGCCGAGTAATATTTTGCGCGAGGCGCTGTTAGCGCTTGTCCCCGTCGCTCGGCGGTCGGGGTTGCAATTATGGCTTGTTTTTCATCGTAGCCCCCGAAGCACTCCGCTGCCTGAAAAAAGAAACCAATTTTGCACGCTCATTAATTATTTAAATCTCATTAAACAACCGCAAGTTTCCCTCTCTTGTTTTGTAATTTTGCGACGCTATTCTCCATCTACATTACCTAATTTAAGCCGTTGGACACCGAGGAAATTTCTTTATAATAAAACTCGCGAAACAGCTAAATTGGTGGTAAATCTCAACACTGTCGAGTTTTTAACATCGTTGATTAGTCAGAGAAGGTTGCTGATGTTTTTACTGTAGGAGAAGTGAAAATACAAGTCAATACTGTGGCAACGCGTTTTTTGGAATTTTAATTTGAGTACGTCCGATTTAGATTTAGCGATTTATCTCTGTAGAAAGACATACCTACGTTTGGGTGGATACCAGTGAATTTGGAAATTGATAGTGTTACATAGTTATAGAACCTTTTCGCATGTGGTACCCATCTAGTTTATGTGCGTGTGAACTGAGAGACAATAACAATAACAATTCTAGGATTTACTAGTACAATTAAAACAATTTTAGAACGAATCTGGGAATCTGTAAGCAAATACATTAAAAACCCAGGCCAGGATTAAAAGGTGCAGGAACCTGTTGTATGCGAGAAGCACAAAACTGGTCGAAGTGGAGGTGCTTGGGGGAGGCCTATGTCCAGTAGTGGACGTCTTTGGGCTGAAATGATGCTATTAAAAACTACAGCTCCAAAAATGTTGACCCTCAGTTCTCACAGATCATCAGCCAGATCTCGGAGAGTAAGTATCTTCAAAATCAAGGTTTTTTGAATACAGACATTTAGTAAAGAATATGTAAAGATATCTACTAAATAACAGACCATAAATATGTAACGACTAAACTGTGGTCCCTCAGTCCACACAACAAAGATAAATATTTTAGTGAATACACTGGGTCACAAAGAAAGCGGGTCCGTTATAAAAAAATGGCATAGCTTTTAAAACATTTGAGCAATCCATTTAAAATAAAAACTAAATTAAAGTTTATTTCATTACAAATATAGGAAGAAGAATAAACTTTTTATTTCTTATTGGTGATCGTATTAAAAAACATGAATAGAGAAATAAAGACGATTTTCAAAATTTTAACAACATTGAAAAGATTTGTTTTACTTATGTTTCACTAACCCCTGAAGAGTGTACCAGAATTCTGAAAAGGCTTGAAGACGGGCGCAGTCAGCGTTATACAGCAAGACATATTAGTGTGTCGCTTCAACCGTTCTAATATTCGTAGACCAGGAATAGGCCGAACAAGGTGCACGACAGCGCGGGAGAATCGATATATGGCGTCAACATGTGTTGAGAAATCGATTTCAAATGGCTGTTGAAGTAAAAATCACATTTCAGGTGCTGGAGGGATCAATCCAAGCGCATGTACAGTGAGGCCGCGTCTTGCTGCAGCATACTTCAAGCTGTTTAGACCTGCAAATGCTCCAAAACTCGAAAGGCAGCATTGAAATTCAAAGCTGAGTTACGCTAGAGAACACATGAATTAGACTCTGGATGACTGGTCAAGAGTATTGTTTTCGGACGAGTCGAGGTTCATGCTATACACCCACGATGGGAGGCAAAGAGTCTACAGAAGACCAGGAGAGCGCTATAAAGCTTGTATTGAAGAGAAAGTGCCATACAGCGGAGGCTCCATACACGTGTTGGCTGGAATTTCTTCCGAAAGCCGTACCGTGCTAGTGGTAATAGAAAATGGCACTTTCATTGCAGAAAGATACGTGAATGAAATCTTAAATTAGTATGTTGGCCTATTTTTAGTGAACATACCTACAGCTCAGATAGTGTTTGTCTGACATGAAGATGTCACACGCATGGAGTGGCCAGCGGGCAACCCAGACTATAACTCCGAAAATTCCTCTACAATCACGCTTCGTGAACTGAAAGAAGCACTGACAGAAGAATGGGAGAATATTCCTCAGCATCGGCTCAGAAGGCTGGTGGAAAGCATGCCAAACCGTATAACAGCTGTAGGTATTTAGAGCTCATGGTGGCAATACAAAATACTAAAATGTGTAAAAATCGCATATTTTTAGGTACCGTAGCACATTTTTCGAAATTTTGTGAAAATGGTCCTTTTTACTTAACTTAGGGCTGATTTTTCAATCAACCGATAATTTTTATTCGTGGAATAAAATTGACGTCTTACAGTTTTTGTATGGAAGAAATGTCAAAAATTCAAAATTATTCCTCCGATAAAGTTATCTGGCGTTGGAAAAACCAGCCCTTACTCTTATTCAAAATAAACTTAATAATCTTAAGCTTTTATGACATTGATTTAGGCACTATGAAATTGTCTATAATACAGTCTTTATTTCATAAAGCTAGCTCCAATATTTTGGATATTATTGAGGTTTTTGTTACCGACCCGCTTTCTTTGCGGCCTAGAGTAAGTATTTCCGAATTAAATACCTATTTTAAACCGTTCTTTTTCTACATAAACATTTAGTAAAAGTCTTAAAACGTTTTGGAAAAAGTAATAGAGCAAAAATATCGACGCAATTTGAAGATAGCGATTATTAAAACTGGTCCCTCACTCCTCACCTCCACTGACATATTATGTGCGTGTGCTAGCTGCTTGAGGAAAGGAATATACTTAACTTTTAATAAAAAGTTTCTACTAAATAATAGAAAACTTAAATTTTGTATTGCTTACCTCTTAGCTGAGATAATATTATTGGAGTAATTCTATGAAAATATACACAGTAGTGTCACCACACAATGAAACAAAATGCTGATTTTGTAGTTTTCAAGTTACTTTTATGAGGTGTTTATGAATGATTTACTAGTGCAGTTTTTTTTTTACAAAAAGTTTTAAAATTTTTACGAGAAATTTATATTGAAGAACAGAAACATTTTATTTATTTAATTCGGTAATAATCACTAAAATATTTATCTTTGTTATGAGCACTGGGGGACCACATCTTAAGGGCTGTAGTTTTTAATAGATTTGCTTACAAATTCCCAGATTCGTTCTACAATTGTTTTAACTCTACTACTAAATGCTAGGATTTTTATTTTACGTATGCCCAGTGTGCTCCCCCAGTTCACACATACATCCTAGTTCCAAGTACCACATTCGAAAAGGCTTAAAGGTTTGTACGCAGATTTTATGTTTAGCATTTTAGTAAAATACAAATGATACTAATAGGAGGTATAACGAAATGACAAGCTGAAAGGAACTGTCATATAAATCCATTTACCAGCTTCAAAGCTATTTAGTAAAACAGGAAATTATACAGCGTTGTTGTTGCTTCGTAGCGAGTGTTTGTGTGTTGGCGTCGGCGGTGGCTTCCTATTAGATCATAAAGTCTGGCAGGACTGTCTTGTCTTTGGAGAATATTTTTGAGAATTAGGAAATTAAACTGTGCGTTGGAACGTGAAAGGTGCGGAAGCGCGGTGTTGGGCGGTCGGGCGGTTGTTCTCTCAATTCGCGCGGCTGCCGCTGACGCGCCACGCTCGCTCCACAATGTGCCGCAAACTGAATTAATTATGTTTTCAAACGAATTTTCCATAAACTGATTTTTATTTCTGGAATTTTTACAATCCGTTTACCCACAGAAAATTGGAACTCAATTACTACGAAGAAAGAGAAAACTAGCCAAAAGACGTGAAAACTTCATGATTCTAATAAAGTAGGATCAAAATCATTTGAATCTAATCTGGTTTTGGCGCGAAAAATCCGTTTTCCACCAAGTGTAAAACAAGATTACACTATATCATACACTATGCGTGTGTGTGTGTGTGTGTGGCTAGTTGACGTAGCTCTGTAAGCTCAACAGGTTATCCGACATGTGCTTCTGAAGTCCTTTATCCACTTTAACAAAAGCCAACACATGCGTGCTTGCATCATAACATGCGCTTTTACGAGTTAGTAATAGTCGTGCCAGCAAGTAGCAAATCGTTAGACGCTGTTCAGTGGACAGCTATGATCGTAAATGCATATAATCGTGTTTATTATAATATCTTTCTTGTTGATCGAATGAGTGTCGAGGTGGGCGGCGGGGGCCGGAGGGGGACGGGGCGGGGGTGGAGATCACTCGCCCGTGCTTTAATTGCTTTTCACTTAGCAACCGCTCATGAACAGAGAAGGCTCGCGAAAATGAAGAAAAAATCATTACATCAACATCTTTTAGAGATTGGCCAGATTTAGGACGTTCAGAAAGACAGCGACCTTCTTATATAACGCTTTCCTCTTTCTTGTTTTTCCAGCGCGCCTCATTTCCGGAAGGGGGTCGGTCGGCGGCGCGGGCGCGGGTGGCGAGGGGCCTAAGTAATTTCGCTTAAGAACTCTAAACGTAATTAGTGTAGGGCGTGCAAAGGGAAGGGCTTGAAACTTGGAGAGGGTTGCGTCCCGCGCCCGCGCCGCCGCCTCCGCGCGCCGACTGAATATTTGATCGCGCTCGTCTCGCGATAATATTTGCCGGAGGAGCTTTTCCGTAAACACGGCCACATTTCCCCACCTAGGTACTTATACTTTCCTTCATTCCGCTTTCAAAGCTGTCGCGCGCTTTTAATTGGAGCCGGTGTTATTTATAAGTAGACTTGTGATAGAATTAAAATCGTTCGCAACGTTGCTCTCGAATACCTATACAGAGAAAATGTTTTAGTATTAAGTTTTTTGACGAGTTATTTTTTCTTTCAAGAAAATCCTCTTTATAGCACTTCAAACAAATTACAGCCTCTTCGTGAGCTCATATAACTGTTAGGTATTCAGTGAGTTTATATTACATGTTTTAATTTATTTATTACGCCATTGATTCCTGGTAAAACGCTTAAGCATACAATTATGAACAGTGTTACGAACGTTTATATGTTGCGTAGGCTACTTTGAATGGAATGGTAATAACCGAAAATATCTTATAACACTTTGATGCCGTTCTTCCACGTTTTATATTATGAAACAAAGAGGACTTTACAATCTTGCTTTTACGAGAGGACCAAAATGAGAAATGTAACTTTGTCGCATTTAAAGTTAAACATGCTGGTAGAATGAAAGAGTTTCAATGTAGCTTGTGGCGGTAGTGGTTAAATTTCGATGTTAAATTTTAATTTACAAGACCACAGACCGAAGCAGGGCTCGGGGGAACGACGTGGGTCGAACACCCCCGAAATGTTGTAAAAAAGCTCTTCATTTCAGTGTACCTACCTACAGCTACATAGACGTATAATTCCATAAAATCAATTAATAATAGATCCACCTACAAGGTATACGTACACAGTGAATAATTTTGAAGATGTTTGTCAAGATCGCTCGAGATAAAACGTTGCTCTACACCAACTAATGAATAAAGAAATATGTGAGTCGGTATAACAATCACATTTTCAAGAAATCTTCCTAGCAGACTCCTCACTCTTGAAATATTTTTCTAGGTACGGCTTTGTACGCACTTTATTGGATGGGTACCAAGAATCCAAGATATAATTACAGTACTAAGAATTGAGAATTTATTTGATAGCTTAAGGCAAAAGCAATAATTTACAAATTCAAAGGGCCTATGAAACAAGAGAGGGAATTAGAATTTGTAATTAGTACAAAGCGAGCGGCCGTGCCGACGCGGCTACTCCTACAACATTTGATTAGCAATTATGGTAATTTGACTTAGAGCAGGGTAAGATTTCTCCTAATTTGTTAGTTAAATTATTATCACGACTGTTAGGACATGAAATTTTCCTCCAATTTGAATATCATTAATTTGTTAAATATGCACAGATATAAATAGACACAGGCTATTCAGGGTCATCAGTGCTCATGCTTCGCTGGCTGCAATCAAGACTTACTAAACTTTTTTTTTTAAACTAGTAATTTCTCCTGTATTGTGGGTGCGTTTACAAACATCTACAGAGTGTCCGAAAAGTCATGGATTAACATTTACCTGCTGATGGGCCACATTGGAATCTACCAATAAAAAAAAATGACCTATCAATAATTTTTTTTTCACCAGGGCCGATCAAAAATAAGGTAAAAATTTTTTTTGGTCAAAATTTTACGTTTCAACCTAAGTTTTAGGTATTTAAAAGATCATATCTGTAACTTTCTTGTATTCAATCGATATTAGGATGATTCAAGATGAAAATAAAAACCTGTACTCGAAAAAGTTTACATTCGTAGAAATGGCATGGAAAAAAACTGATCAAAGGTAGAGATTTTCCAAAATTTCATTAAACATCAAAAAACTCGGAAACCATACTAAGACTTTTACGGTGGTCTTTTTGTTTTTTATTGGTAGACCCCAATGTGGCCCATCAGCAGGTAAAAGGTAATCCATGACTTTTCGGACACCCAGTATAGTCACATACACAAACATATTATTTTTCTACTGCAACAATTTTATAGCAATCAGTTGCAAAACAAACTCAGACTCCATCAATGGTCTAGAATATTAATGATTTAATCATCAAGTTTAATGTGTCGTGATACTATAATAAAAACGCCGCGCCGGCGTGGGTGCCAGCTTCGGCAGGGTGACTACAAAGTATCTGTGGGCACACACAGTTTTAGCAGCGCTCCCGCGCTCGCGCGCTCCGGTGCAATTTAATTATCAGCGCGGGGCCCGCTTTACCCTTTTGTATCTTAACCCCCGGATGAAAAAAATACTCACCCATAAAATAGAGGACGGGTACGAAAAAGGAGCGTATGCAAATTCAGGATAAAATATAGCCCGTAAATGCCACCGTTTCTAAAAGAATATTAGAGACGTTTTTCAGTGGGTGGCTGGGGTGCTACTTTATACTTTGTCTCCTCGCGCTAAGTACTGCACGGCCGTGTCGGCGTGTCCGCGCCACGGAATCCGGCTTCATTTGCGACTGTTTTTCACTTATAAATCAACATGTACCCTCTGCTTGACACATGTATTTTTATAATCATATAGATATCTGATTAAATTGACGAATGTTTCTCTAGATATGCGTATTGAAATTTGGTCTAAGCTTAGTGTTTTGATTTTTGTAGGTAGATCATAATGGTGCTGTTAGCAACATGGTTCGATATTATTGAGAGAATGCTCAGTTCTTCAATCAGATTAATGTCAGATTCGAACAATGGATGTCAAGTTTATGAATAAAAATAAAAACAAATTAGGTATTAATACATTATTGAGTTCGTGCTACGCACTTTGCTACGCTCGTAACTACGCTACGGTTCGAATTATAGTGATTTTACTGCAATCTAGAGGTGTCTTTTGTATTTGACCGTCAGATTATGCCGTGCGTCCTGATCATAACACTTGTTATTTTAAGGGAGTCTTGCTAGATGCGCCATCCAGATGATATAAGCAAACGAATCGCAGCACTGAGTTTATCAACCTCGACAATCTACATCCGTTTTGTAACATCGATCATACGTAATCAAATTATTAAAAGGATATATGTAACTAAGAGAATTTTTAAATTCAAGAAACCTGGTTGACAAAATTTTGTTTGAGAATTGTACACCTGGGACATTGGACACGGTGGATAGATAATACGAAAAAGTGGAACGTAATAGTGAATGTATAGTGATACTTTAGTGGGGTTAATTAAGTGGGGTGGCGCTTGGCAGCAATCACTATGTATACGGTATGTTCGAAATTTTTTATTCGGGACGTAATGAGGGGTCACCTGAAGAGGAATGAGTTAATAGGCGTTTTAATTATTGAGGACGCGGCCGCCCCGCGGAGCTCCCGCCGACCGGCCGAAGAAAGAGACAACATCAAATATTTAGCGCGTAATGCCGGTCGCTCTCTCGCTTGTAATTAAAGCGTTCTTTCCTTTTTTCAGCGGCCTGATACAATATTCAGCATGAGAAAGAAGCGCTCCGGTGGCGGGGTGGCGCCTCCATTGTATTCGCTAAGGAAGATAAATTAAAAAATATAATTACAAGGCGGCCGCCATAATTCTCGGCAGGCGGGTTGTGGGTGGCGGGCGGCGCGGGAGGGGGATAGTGGAGGAGCGGGCGCTCCCGGAGGAGGCTTCTTAAATATTTGGGGATAGCGCGTACCTACGCATTACGTAAATTAATGACACGGATTCGAGGAAGGATGGCGTCCGCCCGCGCCCGCGCCCGCGCCCGCTCCCGTCACCGCTGTTTGTTTTGTTTTAATGTGCGTTGTTAACGACGTTATTAGACGCGAATTATATTATGAGAGCGTCCGAGCCGCGCCCGCTCGCGCTCACCTCCCGCCCAGATTGATTGGACTAATGACTTTCTTTTATTCTTATAATTGCACAAATCCGACTTCACGGTGCTTCGCTGATTTCTCCAATTTCTAACTTTTGATGAAATATAATAGTCATTCATTTGCGGAAGTAGGCTGTTATGAAAAGAATTTCGATGTTTTATCTCTCGTGATTTATTAAACTTAAGTCGATCAAGTTCCTTACTCATTATATTTAATAAGCTGGCCTAAATACGATATCTTACATAACTATGCATAAATATTCAAATTTTATTTTGTTCTAACATTAACTTGTAATAATGTTTTGTATATCATCAAAACGTAATGTCACAATTGAGTAAGGTGGTGGTGTATGTAAACAGGAAGCGTGTGTCGGTCATGTGTCGCGAGGTGAGGCGCGCATGCCCACACATAGATTCAACAAGTGTCCCCATGTGCACACGTCTCACGTCCTCCCCCACCCCCGCCGGCCGTCCGGCCGTCCGGTGCCGGCTGACAGCCTCCGACACCAGTGTCCGACCGCGTTACTTACCGCACTAATGCCTGACATGGGGAAAATACCTCAATGACCCATTACGTCCATGTCCATCAATATAAGCTCCTTCTTTGATGTCCCTGAAAAAATAATTTCAATTCTACGAGTGAAAATGATTATAATTAATATTGCTACTACGCCGTGACAGTACCTACTTAATCGTAAATAAACATCGAATGATATCGAAATAACAACAATTACAAATGTGTCGTAAGTGGGTATAACGAGTCAAAATAAGGAAGTAATTTTGATAATCATACAAAACATCTATTTATTTGTGTGCTTCATCATAACTTCTACCGTTATCTCTAATTGTCAATCGCTTAACAATAGTTACAAGTAGTCATGCACACAATCTTCATACTAAACATTGATCTTCAAATATAACCCATAGGTACATGATTTTAATACCCATCTCCTGCAGAAAAAAAAACAAATCCTTAATTTAGATATATGAATATACTAGATTTTATTGAATAATCAAGAGGAGAACGTAAACCGACGGCAGCACACTGAGAAAGGAGATATTAATACTGTATCTATTATATTCCTTTCTGTTTTACGCCGACTCACCCCCGATATTTTGCATAAAGAAAGAAGATAACCGAGATTAGAATAACACGCCAGATAACGAACGATTGGAGATAATCATACATACAGTAACTACGTATGCTTTGAATCTACATACCGATGAGCAAGAACTTTTCTACTACAGTTATATTAAAAAAAAAAGAAAATAAGAAAATATTTGACAGATCCTTCAAAAACTTATTAAACATCAGGTAGGTATGCTTTTTTAAATTAATAAAACTGTAAATACGGCTTCTAATGGTGCACACTTTTTAAATAAATGAGCTTCTTCTTCTCATAGTTGGTCGCATAGTAACTGAAGTAGGGCACCCCACCACCACCACCTAACCTAACCCATTTGGGTAACCTAACCCATTTGGGTAACCTAACCCATTTGAGTTAGGTTATTGAATAAAAAGGATATAGAACTCTGACCAGCAGCCGGCGAGAGCTTCATCAAAGTCAGTCGTTGTTACTTGGCAATTTAGTATTTCTAGGACCCCAAAATAGGTATTATTGAGGTTCATACAAAGAGCCCCTAATCTAATTCATTACATTCGGGTGTTAAATAACATTTTTAGGAAAACAAAAATGTGGGAGTTTTTTGAGGAATCAATAAAAAAAATGCCATTAAATAAGTGAATTTGTAAACATTGAACACTTCATTGCGACATCTTCGTAGTTCGGAGCACGATAACGACGCTGATCCAGGCGGTCATACGAACACCTGCAAGAGTGATAACTTACGGAAACTTAAAACTATCTGCAGGTTTAAATTTGGGATTGGCTAGTAATTGGGTTGTGGAATCAGATAGTAGTAGATATGCCTGCTCTGTGTGCAAACTTGATATTTTACAGGATGTGGTTAGACTGGAAGCCGAACCAAATATAGTTAGAAATGGCTACGCGAATGTGTCCATGATGACAAATGTTGTAAATTACAGTTTTAGTGGGTCTTTTTTCGCATACTTCATTGCCAAACATTTATGGCAATGTAGCTGTTCCCCTAGACAGCAATAATGTTAAACAATTTATAAAATATAACATTCAGAAGCGTCACAGAATAGGTATAATATTGTACACGCATCTATAAGTATTCGCCGCCCGCCGCAGTTCGAAGGACCCTCAAAAGAAAACTTATTAATTTTCGTCATTATGAATTCCGCGAACGAAACTCGAACGTCTAATTTCAACCCTAACTTATCAAGACGCGAATAAAAAAGTTCACCCCCCGGCGCACCCCACGCTCACCCCCTTGTTTAAAACGCCGGCGAAAAAAGAAGCACATAAAAATGCATGAGGCCTTCCTCGTTATAAGGAAAGGGTAGCGTCCCC
This sequence comes from Eremobia ochroleuca, assembly GCA_949629135.1. Classification (NCBI taxonomy): domain Eukaryota; kingdom Metazoa; phylum Arthropoda; class Insecta; order Lepidoptera; family Noctuidae; genus Eremobia; species Eremobia ochroleuca. Next base: position 13,193,864 of record OX451392.1, read on the forward strand.
CCTCTTCCCCCCACGGGGAGGTAGCTGTAAAAATCGTCTCTAATTTAAATTTGGGAAGTTTCGCGTGGCGCGAGGCAACGTTGATGTCTTGATAAATGTAAAGGAATTCCACTAATTTCACATCTTAAGGAGTGGCAACTTTTAATTGGGAGCACATAAATCTGCCGACGCGAGTAATGGCACGCGCATTAATATCATCTAGCGACAAAAAGCCGCTCTGAACAGGTACATTTAGATAATCATCGCTCATTGTTTCCGGCATCTCGCGACTCGAGATAAGCGTCTGCTCGCCAGCGGTGGCTGACATGTACGATTAATGCGATTATCTTATCACACTTCTGAATGGAACACCTTTAGTTAGAAGTTAATGCGTCGTTTACGCCTTGTGCCTTCACAAAATTATTCTTCAGTAAACATTTTTGAGACTTGGCAAGTGCAAATCAACACTGACAGACTATATATTAAACTCATCTATCATCGCCAGTACCTCAGTAGGCAACTGCCTTGACTCTATCAACTCTAGTGTGAGTTTAATTCCTGCAACTCTATAAAGCAATGACTGACCAAACGCTTCACTCGAATCACCCAAATTGTTCATCTCACTTGCACACCATTGACAAAAGTCCACAACCCTGACCATGTGATTAACTGGTTAAGTAATTAAAATACTCATTAGGGATTCTAAATTTAAGTAATTAATGTATAAAAAGTTTCCTACGGTTAGATGAAAAATAAACTTTGACTTTGTTTTCGTAGGCGTGCTACGCGCTACGAAAGTGCTACGCGCTACGAAGGCGTCACATGTTCACATGTTTAATGTGAACATCTACTTAACTGTTATCATTACGATAATTGGTTTTTATTGGTTTTATTTATGAAGAAAAGTTCTTTTTTATCCAATAATTTATGTATATCAAACTCCATATTCAATATAGAGAAATGTGTTCATTGTTTATTTGCTTGCTCTAAGAAATATGTCAGGGAACAAAAGAATATTTTTCTTAGACAAAACTTTTCACTCGAAGTAATTAAAACAGAAGCCAAGTTTGTTTTGAGTGAACAATTATGAACGCGTGGTGAGTATCGCGTTTTCTTCTTCCTCATTAAATCGGGACAAAGCAAGCGCTGGAAAACTTCGACGGGTGTAATGTTATTCATTTGGGAAAGTCAAAGGTTGTATTTACAAAAAAAAAAATAAGTCGCCGGAGAGCGGACGGTGGCATTTTTTCCATTCGGCGCGTTCCATTAGCGTGCCTTTGTTTGGCGGGAGCGCGCAAATTAATTTAGCTCTCCCGCCATTTCCTCGCACCGCCGCCCGCGCGCCGCCCGCACCCCCTGCCGCGCCCTTTTTTGTCTACGCCTTGCTCTACGTATCGTTTTCTTCTTTATGGCTCATTAGGCAGCATTGTCGCCATTGTTTTTTTCGCCAAACCCACGAGATCTAATTATTATGATCAGCAAATCTCGTACGTTAATGTTATTGGGTTAGCGTAGTGATACTGAAGCAAGACTTATATGTGCTTCTATTCAAATCGAAAGTTGATAAACAAAAGATTTTAATCCATAAAAAAAAACATGAATTCATTTCGATTTTGTTAAAAAAGTTTTGAACTTTAATTATGACCAGTTATTTTTTTAAAGAAATAAAATATAAGCCCAATCAATAAACTTGTGAACGTTTAATTGTTACTTTTATCAAAAGCGTACAAATAAAAGAACAGATTAACGATCCTTCGGAGTATCAAAAACGTATAAAAATAAATTGCTCAATAGAGCAGAATCGACAATTGTCATCGGTACTTATCCTCTTTGTAGTAAAACCGTTGAGCGAAAGGGTGCACTACAATATCAGTAGGTAGGGTGGCATCAAGGGGAACTAGGAAGAATTACAAATAAAACAACTAACCTAATTCCTGCTAGTTCCCCGAGGTACTTACGAGACTTATGGTAAAAAACATAATTAATTATTTACCAAGGCAATAACTATAAATTGAGAAATTCGTTGTATTTTTTTTTTCTAGATTTCAGGCTACCTTAGTACTTATGTACTAATGCTTTCTTTGACTAATTTATATAACTAAACTAGTCACAACTGCGGTTCATTGCAAACTGTCACGGAATCGAGTTGGTTAACTATTTTATCCCTTTCCAACCGAGTTGAAGTGATCGTGAGCTTCAACTTTATAAAATTCTCAGCACGATCGAGCGAATAGCTAATTATTCCTGAACCTTACGTATGTGAGGGTCTGACTGCTGAAGATCAGCTTGCATGAGATTTTTTTCATTATTTTCCCAGGACCTCTGAACACTTTCCGAGCGATTACTAAGTTTTTACTGATCTATACGAGTTGTTTTACTCCCGGTTGCAAAGAGGTATGAAGGGTGCCAAGCTGGCATACTATAGACTGCATGATTTTATTCAAAGATATCAAAATTCTAAACTAATCCGACTTCGTAGTGTCCATGAAGACATGGAAACAGCGAAAACTTTACTCAGAAATGAAATATATAAATGTTTTAATTACAAAAGAATGAACTCACCTACTTGTAGCTGTGGTAAAAGCTGCGCGGGCGCTGCACGTTGTGTGGGACGCGCGCTCAGGGCCACAAAAACCCGACAACTGAGTCGCGAGTCGCGGCCGTGACCCACAGTCTTTTGAAACGCGCGTGCCCTCGCCGGCGCTCGGCTAAACAACCCTTGCGTATTCATAAACCCACACGTCATACGTCGGGGTACGTCTCGACACAAGTATTACTGAACCATTTTATAGCATATTGAAATGAGTTGTATTTTAACAGATTTGGTAGATTTTAGTGTCGTGTACTGTGTATTTAGCAATGAAAGAATTAATTAATTATGCGATCTTTTCGTGAGATTGGAATCTATTGTCCAGAAAATGCGTGATTTGACAATATTAAAATTCTACCTATAATAAAAGTCTGAAAAGGCCTACGAAATAGTAGTGATACGGTTCCCAGAGAAGCTCTTTGTTCTACGTTAATTAAATTCTCACTGCCTCTACAGCAGAAAATGTGCGTCATTAGAAAAAAAAAGAATTTTATCTCGCTCTCTAAGTTGGCGGACTGAAAATTTATAATTAATTACTTAGCAGACACATTTTAAATTCTTAATTAAGCAATCCGTACTTTCTCCCGCCTATAAATTAGATCGAGCCGTTTCCATAGAGACTACTCATCCTTTAAAGCGGGCCGGGGGGTGGAGGGGGGGGGGGGCTTTACAAAAAATATAACTTAGGGTGAGTAAAAAACCGTGGGGTGACTCAGCCGGCCGCTGCACCCCACGACGAGAAATCTACGATCAATATTAACTCTTTTTTTCAACGGGGAAACGCTGAATTTTTAAGTCGTTTTAAGTCACGACGAAATGTTGAGGAAATTATGCGCGTGTTGAATGTATCGGGCACGCTTCACGCGAACACGACGTGCTATTGCTAATATTTGAAGTTCGCGACGGCCATAAATCACAGTGTCGAGTCGTGCACCGTACGATTTAACTCGCGTGCATTTGTCAAGGTCGGACAACACATGTTAGTGACATCGATGAGATTCTATTGTTAGTTTTTTTTACCAAATCGTTGTTTTTTGTATGAGATTCAATGTGCTACGAGGCTACACAGCTACGAAAGTTGTTGTTACAATTACATATTTCTTCCCTCATTTAATCTTTTAGAAAACAGCTGTTAAGGGTTCAACTGATTTTAACCAACAAAGAGACAGCAATATAGAACTAAAAGGATTTATAACTAGCTAATATCATAAAGGATAACTAGAAATAGGTGTTATGTGAAAATAACTAGAAATATCAAAGGACTTTTTAAAACAAAACATAACATTTCAAGCTTTACAATTACCTTATCACAGAAATTTACGCTTGATTATCGAGTTTACTTTTCCATTATAATACAAGGTGAATCCTAGCTTTTTATGGACAAAACTAAAAAAATACTAACGTGCATACGTAATTAGTCAGAGTGCATTAATAAAAAGATGTGTTCGGCCCGGTGTGTGCGCACACGCATAAAAAACGTCCATTAGAAAAAAGCTATTTATGACAGAGGCCATTATCATCCAATAAATCAGCTGGCCGCTCTTCTGTTTTTCGATAATGATTCTATTATTATGGAAAAGCGTTATGTAACTGTAACATTTTTTCCTAGGGGTAAGTAGTGTGGAGGTGGAACTTGTTTGTCAATATAATCGAGATCGTTTTGACAAGGTGAACTATCGTTTCTTGTTTAATAAAGAAGTAGTTTTTTTAAACACGAGCAATAAAAAAAGTAATTTCAAAATATATTTGAATACTCTTAAACATACTATCTCTTGTAATCTACCCCAATGGGGGTATAAAAACCGAGGAAAACATACGATTAAAACAGGTATTGTATCTATTTGTAAATATTTAGAGCCACGCAATGTAAACTATTGTTTCATATGTTTTTCAGAATAAATGAAATCTTTCGTCATTTGCAAGTGGCTTTTTTTTTGTAAAAATCTCAAACTTAAAATATATCTGTATCTTAATACTTTGCTGCGCCAGTGCTACGAAGGAAGCCTCCTCCACGCGCGTGAGCGGTCTTAGGTTTTTATGCGTGTCAGTCGGCTCGGCGCGGCGCCCACTGTACGGGTTACAAATTGTGGGGTGAAAGGGGTAGTTTTTTTCTAATCGACTTTCCTAACAGTAATAAACGATATTTATCTTTGTTAATTATGGTTCACTCCGCGTTTGGTAGCTCTGTGCGTGTTTTCGCCTCAAATGTTTGTGTTATTATCGAATTACGTATGTTTGTCGTTAATGTTGAATTTGTTCGTATTATAGCCGCGGCCCGTGTCTTAATAATGTTCTTAAAGGAGAAAATCTACGGGTTTTAAAGTGTTTTTGATACAAATGATTTTGGAGCATCGTGTTACAATTTATCTACCAGTTATATGAATCCATGCAACACTACTCATTTGTTTTTTTTTTTTTTTTTTAATTGCATTTGTAATAATGTTGTTTCGGTTAAAACCTTCTTGTAATTAGAAAAACAGCCCTAAAACCATGAATTGAATTGAGACAAACAAAACGATTGACTTATTCATTGATTGTTTAAAAAGGTAGTCTTTATAATACATATAAGAACTTGCTTGCCCTAACTAACTTTCAAGAGCTTATGAAACGTTCAAGATCATAGTCCGATTTTTTATGTAGGTTCTTTCATTTCAAACATTGCATATGTGAAAATGGAGATAAAATAATCAAAAATGTAGTCTCTCGGACTTCATCTAAATTAAATCACCTATAGTTGAAATTAAATGTAGCAGAAGCAAGTATAAATTAATTAAGAAACGTTTTAGTGCTGCCTGGGACAATCCACGGTTTGCAAAACAGATTAAAATTGTGCAAAGGACTTTAAATCATTTTATTTCCGAGTTCATAACTAACTTGTGCTTACTAAAATGTGTCTAAGTATTGATTCATGTAATAAGTTACGCCGTTCACGATTATTAACCCTCATTATAGCTACCCTGTCATAAATTAGGGCAGAAAAGAAAAAAAAAATTAATCGAGTCGAAAAAAAATGTAATTTAAAAAGAGCTAAATGTGCACTTCGAAATTTTAAAATGAGAAACGAGGGCACTGATCCCGCGGGGCGCATGCGTAATATCAACCCTTTTTTACCCTTTCGCTTCCCTGAGCTTTTTTTGTAAGCGTTTTTGTAAAGGGTTGTATGGGGTAGGTACCTGCCACGCGACTCAGCGGTAGGGTTGAATTTTTTCATAATGGACCGACACGCTGTTTTTAGTGATGCAGTTTTTTCTGTATGGAGCTCGCGTGGAGAACAATAAAAAGTGCATTGACCTTTAACAAGAGATCAGCTGACGCATTATAGCGCACTTGTGAACACATTTGCTATTGATTTTTACTGTCGTTCAAGGTCGCACTATTTTATTCATGCAGCAACAGTACGATGTCATAGGAAATTAGATCGATTTTTTTTTTTAAATTGCTTCAAGCATTGCTTCACTCCACATGAACGGTTGTTTTGATTATTTAATAAAACAGATACCTAGATCGCGGTAATATACGATTTTGATATTTTTGCTATAACTCAAGTAAGAAGAAAGTAGTCGCCCTCAGAATAACACCTATTATATTGCTAAACGACTTGCTTTATTTGTACCTACGTACAGCGGCCTCCAATAATTAGTTGACATTTTTTCCACTCCAGCTGTGATGCAACATTAATATTTAAAATAAAAAATAATTAGGTACTCCTAAGGGATTACTTGATTATTTTTATATTATTTCAATATTTTATAAGTAGTTGATTTAGGGCTGATTTTTCCATCTTTATTCCTCGAATGAATCAATCCTCAATCAGATGATTGAAAATTCAGATCTTAGTAAATTAAAACGTTTTAATTTACTAAGATCTGAATTTTCAATAAATAGCTGTTCAAACATTTGGATCATTAGAATTTTAAATCATAATGTGGTGTGTCAAAGCTGAAGTGGAAAAATGTCAACTAACTTTTGGACGCCACTGTATATTGGTTTTTAAAGTGAAGATAAAACAAACTGATATCTCAAAGATAATGTATGCTAATTAACTACACAGGGTTATTTGTAAAACACCAACAACCTCTTAAGAGGTCATTGTACTCATCATTAAGAACAACTTTTAGTATGCGAGCAAACGTGAAATCGCGAAAAAAAAAATCAGCTGTTCCCTACATTTATGTTCGGACGAGTCGTCAAAATGTAGGGAACAGCTGATTTTTTCACCCCTTTTTGAACCTCTTAAGAGGTTGTTGTTGTTTTACAAATAACCCTGTATAATACATACTTATGTGAGGTTGGCAATAACAAAACCGCTAGTCAAAATCAAAATAGTTTATTTCACATTTAAACCTACATGGGCACACGTCAGAAGCTAGCAGTTGGTCGTTTCCTGTGGAGAATGGTCGTTTCTTATGTTGGTGTATTTACTTAACAACACACTTTAAAAGCTCGTAGCAGTAAGGCTAGCAGCAAATGTCTACTCCTTACTATGTTACAGCTTAACTGGCGCGTCACGTACTCAACATATTCACCGCATCAGTTTCGCAAAAGAGACACTAGGCTGCTTCACGCGTCATCATGAAAGCAGTCAGATCTCAATGAAGTACTGGAATACAAAACAGGGCTACATACAAGTATCTATTTGAGTAGTGAATGCAAGTGTCCATTTGAGTGTCACATAGGCTAGGTTCTATCTATAATCTGCACAAGCGCTTCACAGTTATCTATGCGACCTACGAAGCGCTTGTACCTAGTGCGTACCAAACTCGTCGGAATTTTCAAACCTCGATGTTTTGAAAAGATTAGGTATGTTTCTTTCAAGTCTTTCTCGTGTGTCCGTGCATGTTGCATATGACCATTTTACAGGAACCCAGAAAGGGCTACGTGCCATAAAAATAAATAGTTACAATATGCACAAACTTCTAATACTAAATAAACTACAAATTATTAAAATAAAAATATGAATCCGCATCACTGTCGACTGGTCATTTACCCAAGAGACTGGCGGCACTGCCACGTTGTAGGGCAATGCTTAGCCTCTAGCCAAGGTAAAAGCCAGCCCTTGGGCCACGGGAAGTGTCAATCATCCGTTTAGAGATTTCATTGAACAAGCAATGAACACTCGGACCCCACAGCCCGAGGGTTTCAACCCCAAACGGCTCGAAAATATAATTTCCAATAAGAATATTGTACTTTCGCCGCTTGAGGTTTTCCACAGCCGAAGCACCAACGCCAGCACAGCATGCCGAGCCAGGAAGATGGGATGGCGCAAGAGTATCGACGCACGTTGCGTCCCACCATAAAGGCCTACCCACCTTCCATGGAAATATAGACATACCGCCCAGTCTCTTGCCATCGTCGCGTACCAATCCTTTGAGTTCTATTAGGTTGGTGCATATGAAATTGCCGATTGCGCAACAAGGTAAAACAGTGGGCGCTTATTACCGAACACGTTTTGATTTGTTCATTTTTGTTATTGTAAACAAAGCATCGACACTTGATTAATATTTTAAACACCATCAGAGGATTTAGACTTTAGACGTGATTTAATTTAAGTTTTTCTTTCTTACCATGGATTCGAAAAAAAATTAGAGGTATCATGTTTTATGAGTTCAAAGGTGGATTAAGTGCATGAGAAACAGAAAGAAAAAAAAAAGAGAGATTAGGGGAGAATACAGTTTCTGAAAGGACAGTGAGAAATTGGTTCCGAAAATTTCGTTGTGGAGTAGAGAATTTTGAAAATGAGCCTTGCGGTCGACCTTCGCGCGTACTGGATCTGCAAGTTTTACAACAATTAGTGAAGTCCACACGAGAACTTGCACAATAACTCGCTGTCCATCATACAACTGTTGTACGATTTTGTCACGAATAAATAATTTATAAATTTTTTTTTTTGTGTTTTTGATCCTCTGTTTAAATCGGCAATTTCATATGCACCAACCCAATAATACAGCTGGAACGCCGACGATGACAAGAGAGATGATGTCATTATTGTTCGCGTACCGCTGTAAGCGACCCGCACCTCGGCTGCAAGAGAGGCCGTGCTGTCCGAGGCTGTTGACATCTTCACCACAGTGACAGCAATGAGGAGAACAGCTAGGAGTTCCTAGTCGCAGGAAGCAGCGAGTCGGAAAGAAGTGTCGTCGAACAAAGAGCCTATGTTTGAAGAAGGTAGTGCATGAAGCCAAATACCTGACTCCCACGTACCCACAGCAAACAGGCGCGCACGCTCCGCAGTAGTAGCAGACGAGTCAAGTAAATTGTTCTGTACTACTCTAGGTACAGACGCCAGCACATCAAGCTACTACAATCTGTCAAATTTCTTTAATAAATTGTCAACTTTATCGCAAAAACATAAGGCTCAAAGTTTATTGGGAAAATTTGACAGTTTCGGGTAGCTGGATGTGCTGGCGTCTGTACAATAAGAATTTAAAATCCAGAAAATAGCTAAGCTTTACATAACACAATTTTTTGTATTTTTCAACTGTACCCTTTGTGACAATACAGTCAACACTAAGCGGGCGGATGGTGTCATCTTTCGGCGCAGCAGCCGTAAATTTTTGTGCAAAATGTGTAAAAAGCGTTGCACCGGTACTTATTAAGTTTAACCCACCAACACTGTAACCCACATTGATCAAGGTGTTAAGGGTTATCAAGTTGCAGCCCGTTACGCGTTCTGTTTATCACGCTTTTGTTAAAACTCTTTTTTGATATTAAAAAAAAAACCGTTGCCCCTTTACGTTACCCAACGCTTGTTTTTTGCGAATATGAACTTGTGCCAAATTGGGCCTGAGTGGAACGGAGTATGGCAGTGTATCACGGTCTTTGTATTATTGAGATAGTTAGCCATATGGCTAGATCGATCATTATCTGTCTAGCCTTTTGCCTATGTGGGTTTCCAATATAACGGAATGCAGCTGAATGCCAGTATTTTACATTTAGCGACTGCCTATCTGTCCTTCACAACACAAGTACTGAGTAATACGATTCCCATAGATACGATTGTAAATACTAATCGATGTTTTTATTAGTACAAACTTCACGTTTCCGTCAAGCGTATGAAGGTATTTGACATATTATTTTCTTCATTGAGTAGTAGTAGGAAGTAGGCAAACTTTTGGCCAAATCAGCTAGTATGTCCAGTTGTGAACTGTTATACAGGAAAAACACTTAAACAGTGCGCAAGCTGTAACCATGAATTCATTACTTGATTATGTACACCTCTGCGTTGAAATTTGTGTTATTGAAAAAAAAATTGTCTGTTGTTGAAAGAAAAAATTGCTCTGCTATACACTTTGACAGCGTAGTTATTGCACTTTTTTATGAAACTTTTTTTTTATAACCGACGATAAATTTCTACGTTAGACTAGAATCGTGTGTTGAATTCAGGGTTAAAGTTTGCGCACTGGTTATTTTTTTTCCTGTATACATATGTGTGTATATGGCTGATGATGATACGTTATACATATTCTTACCAAATATCTATAATAATACCAAACCGTATATGCTTGCTAAATTAACTTAAAGGTTCTGAAATATTTTTTTTTTTTTATAAACACCTAACGTGTTAAGTTATGCATTTATAACACTGATTAAAAATTCAAATTTAACTTTGACCTGCTAAAATAATAACATCATCATCATCTGCCTAGCCTTTTCCCAACTATGTTTGGGTCGGCTTCCAGTCTAACCAGATGCAGCTGAATACCAGTATTTTACATTGAGCGACTGCCTATCTGACCTCCACAACCCAGTTACTGGGTAATACGATACCCTTTGGTAAGACTGGTTGTCAGACTTTCGGGCTACTGACGACCCGTGACGACTGTCAAAGATCCATGAATGACAGCCGCGACCAACGGCTTAACGTGCTTTCCGAGGCACGGAGGGGTCTTGGTATGTGAAGATGGTCACCAACCGCGGCAAGCGTAGCTTAACCCTGACCCATGCGGCTGTTATTACTTAACCACAAGACCCTCAAATCAATTAATCTACGTAAAGTCCAGGCTCCAAATTAATGAAGGTAGGTGGAGCAGAACCTCGACTGAATTTAAGTTATTTGTTAGCTTTTATTGTGTCCCACTACTGGGCAAAGGTCTCCCCTTTTTCTTTCCAAACCCGCCTGTCTTGAGCGATCTCTGGCCATGTTGTCCCTGCGAATCTCGTCAGATCGTCACACCGCCTTTCCCGTAGTCTACTTTTCTGTCTTTTTGTAGGGGGGAGTACCTGAAATACATGTCACGGCTTAGTTTAGGCACCAGTCTCCCACAAATGAACATTGTCCTAAATCATAATTATTGTTATTATTTTTTTTCTCTCATTTTTTAAGTTTTAGTTAATAAGTGTTATTTGTGGAAGAAAAAATAAACATTTTTTTTTTTTACTTCGACGACGATGTCCTCCTTCAGGCGTCGAGTGAGTGACAATCTTATTAATAATAATCAGTATCATTACTATAATACTATCTAGACCTAAAACTACATTATTAAAGCAACTCAGACCTGCGGGAACTAATTAATGATGGAATTAGAGCGTTAATAACAACTATCTAGAAAAACCAAACTGGTCCTAGACACCCAGATTACTTGTTAACCATAATTACACGTAATAAACAGCTGCTATAACCTCTGTTTACCTATCAGTTCCAGATGAGCAGAACATTTTTTTACATATAATTAGTTATCTAAAGTGATTAACTTTGTTCAAAAGAGTCTTTGTGAAGAAACAACCCATCTAGGAGCACACCGCATTCGCGATTCTAAAATTAGTGGCAGCTGTCGTACCGCCCCCGTTTTACCTACACCTTACTTTTTACCAAGAAAAAGGAAAAAAAAATACTTGGGATCTTTTTCTTCGTAAGTTGAGAGTGTGTCGGCCCAGATCTGATTTCGCAAAGATAGAGTTTCATCAGTAGACAAGGCGTTTTTAAGAGTTCTTTTTAATTATTTCTAGCTCTGCCCGAAAGCGGGTCACGGCTCGGGTGACACGTTTATTATTCAAATAAATCTTTTATTGAATTTAAGAACCACCCAAGAGAATACTGGCGCGTTGATACCATTTCCTAAATTAATTAGTTTTGATTAGATTCTTGTTGATTTTTGTTTTGATTAAATAATATGTATGTAACCTCAGATTTACTATTTCAGTTTCAACATTTTATTAGGTCGTAATTTATAAGGTACGGTTATAGGACAACTCCTACAACCGTAATTCGAATTCGAGATTGCATGGACTTTGATGATGGTGATACTTGGTTAAGGTACCCTTGCCACCTACCCTCGCCAGATGCATAGACGTAATTTTCTAGGTATTTTACCGTCTAAAACGAAGATCTAAAAGAACTAAAGATATCAAAAATAATTACGAATAGATTCTATTACTTTCCACTCTATAGTTGGCTTACTTTAGAATCTTAGAGCGGCACCCTTTCTGAATACAATTCAATAAGATGTACGAAAAACCTCATTGTAATGTTTGCATGTAAGTAGCTGATGTAACGTGCCGATGGACCTTTGTCTCTATTATGAAAACATGGAAGAAAGGGCATTACAAACAGATTAAATGCAAACAGACCCAGCGGCTACTGTGCGGTAACACAAACAACTAATGCTAAGCGGACGAAAACAAACTCTTTTGTGCGGCTTCTTTCGGAACGCACCGTGTATATGATTCTAGTGACAAATAGGTTTTGAGGAGGAGTAAAATGCCGCTCTGATACCCGCCAGTGATACTCCACGGATTAAAGGTTTACGTATTCGTTGTAAACAAGTTCGCGTGTATTCTCTACTCCTTTCTTATTGTGGTAATCTGTCTGTGATGCGGCAATGTTCATTGAATCTGTGTTTGGGAAAAAGTAGGTGTTTACGTTTCTTTGTAGTAGTGGCAATATGTATATCGGTGAGGTTATTGTCGTGGAGGTGTGTGTTAGCTACAGTAGGTTTTTGCTCAATAAACCATCTATGTTTTTGACTAGCTTTTTATATAGCATGGATATGCTCAGATAACTACAGATATGCATAATCAGCCTATAATATTTCTACAGTTGGGATTCAGGCCTCCTCTCTGTGAGAGGGAGTGGGTCGTAATCCACCACGCAGGCCCAGTGCGGGTTGGTAGATAGGTACAGACACCAGCACATCAAGCTACTACAATCTGTCAAATTTCTTTATTAGATTTTCAACTATATCGCTAAAACAAAAGGTTCAATGTTGATTGGGAAAATTTGACAGTTTCGGGTAGCTTGATGTGCTGGCGTCTGTACATACATACATATACGCATAGCAGACTTTTAGCTTGTCCAACTACCATTGCGGTCTTCTAAAATCACCGTCTTTTTGCAAACGAAATAATGTCAGCGGGGTTTAATAATTTATATGACTTGCGAAACTCATAACCAACCCCGCGAGACGCTGCCGTCTCTATATGAATGAACATCACGTGAATCGCGACAAGTTCCATACATACGGGTTATTAATGACATTGTACAGATACGTCCTTTTGTTGTCAATTAAATACATCAAAAATGTTAAAAGAAGCTATAATTGCGTTGAATAGAAATTTCCAAAAAGGGGACATTTAGCGTAAAAATCAATAATCAAACGTCGTTGCGACAATAGCCAGCGGTTACCCGAACTGACTATGAAAATAAATGCTGCTGCGTGACGAGGCGCGGGTGGAAGTTTTTTTTAAGGTTACTTCAAACTCGAGTGGCGGGTCGGAACCGTGTCATCATCCACACTTGAACTGCCAATGAAATAAATAATCGGATTGTGGTATGTATGGGAAGTTAATGTCTATCCTTTAAAATAAAAATAAAAAGGCTTTTGCGGTGCGTGGTATTGAAGGAGGTACCCAGATTAATTTATTTAATTACTAGCAGACTTAATTACAATATACAAGCTAACACTAATATATATATATTATATACAAGTATAATTATAATAAAAAATAAAAGGAAAAGGGGGGAACTCATTGATTGGGCATTGGGTCAACGGGAAAAGTGCCCAAAAGGCTGGTTATAGATCGCGATTGCACTTAGCATAATAACTTAGTGGCTTACCTAATTTTAAGTTACTACATCTGCATACGCACAATATGTTGTCTTCAGTATCTTTTCAACTTCCAGGTAAAACTGTTGTTCTTAAAAAATATTTATTTCAAACTCTGACAGTAAGGCATTATATCATACTTACATAATTTAAAAAGCTAACAGGTTTAAAATAATAATAATAATATGTACAAGTATATAAAAAGGACGGGAAATAATCAAAGGGCATTAAAAAATTCGTCCACATCGCTGTCCATAGGAAAAGTGCCTAAAAGGCTGGCGGCGTTGCCACGTTGTATGGCAATGCTGATTCTTTGGCCAAAAAAGAGACTAGCCGGTCGATTCCGTAAAAATCTCACCGTGAAATCATAAGTCAAGTGAGCACTAATAGTGTCAATCCCTACCATTACGGAATGACAGAGCTCACTTCCCGCTCACTTCACCTAAATTCTCACGGTGAGATTTTTACAGAATAACACTGCTGTTGTGCTGGTGTTTGGCGATGTCTCGAAATACTAAGTAGGGACTGGGACCCTATGGCCTTAGTGTTTCAACCCCAAACGGCTTGAACATAAGTTCCATAGAGATGAGAGTATTTGTGCCGTTTGAGGTTTCCGCACCTGCAGCAGCCGCCCCAGCACACCTTACTTCCATGTAGGTCTAAACTCATTGTTACTAGACTGCAAATAAAACTCGATAGAGCGTAAAATTCATACACTCAAGTCTCAAGAATACAGCACCTACAAGGCTCCATACATTCAAGTACCCTCAAAAAAGGGTATACAGAGCGCAAGAATTTATTGTCATCTATGCAAAAAACTGCTCGAAAGTATCGTACACGTGCAGAGATTCATCTCACAATGCGTGTCCAATGCATTCACATATATTTGCTTAGCTCCACACGATTTCTTCTATTCAAACTCAAATAGTTCTTTTACTCCTTTGTGACATTCATAAGGAATATTGTCAATAAAAATTATAGCATTATACTGAATACTTTCACTATCAAATTGAAATAGTAGTACTTACAATAATAATTTCTTTTGATAATAATTATATATACGTACTTTTACAGTAAGGTACCTCTTTGTCTATAATTATTACTCATCATCATTTAACCACCTTTTTATTTGTAAGTTCGTATGTAGGGAGTAATCTTCGGAAATACTGGTCAACGGGTAAATGCGTTACACACTATGAGTAACAATGGCTTTCATTTTGACAGTTCAACAACGTTCATTGCGTTATTTACGTTGTTGAGCAGACAAATTTTTAGAACATATAAAGAAATGGATTAGCAATATTCTTCAAAATTATTCAGATTGAGATTGACAGTTTGTTACGCAATTAATAGAGGGCTGATTCTGATAATTCTTTCACTAATGGGAAGCTACGGTATTGCCGAGTGTCATAGGATATTATATTATGTTTAAAAAAGACATGTCACGCGGATGAATTCGCGGGCATAAGCTAGTTAGAAATAAAACCTGTCTACTAGTGTTATGTAATTGGAATACGAGAGACAGTCTCCACGAAAATCTTCCTGTTGATTGTAAGAAATAAAGGTAGGTTACTTTTCTACTTACTCGAACAAAATTTTCATACTTGATTTTTTGTTTAAATAGAAGTATGTGAACATGAGTATGTCTTAAATCCTACTAATATTATAAATGTGAAGGTTTGTTTGTTACTCAATCACGCAAAATAGTTCGTTTCCGTGGGAGCAAACGGAAAAGCGATAAGGCCGCCCATTATGTTTTGTAGTACAATCGTATTTTTTTTTACTATGTATTTTCTGGTGTACAAAAATGCATATTTAAGTAAATATTTTCCGACATCCACAAGGGCTAAACCGCGTGCAAAAGCTAGTTGATTGATAAATCTTAATTCATCTCAAACCACACGATAGTGAATGTGAATAAAAAATCGGTCAAGTGCGAGTCGGACTCGCGCACCGAGGGTTCCGTACAAATTTGTAGGTATGTAATTACAAATATACGGTTTTCGGATTTTTCGTTTACTTTTGCTATATGACATTGCTTCTTGCCAAATTTCATGATTCTAGGTCAACGGGAAGAACCCTATAAATTTTGTTACAAGTTTGAATTTTTCACAGCTTCAAGAGACTGTAAATTTCAGTATGTATATGGTTTTAATTTCAACTAATTGCCTCTACGCGTTTCCGAGATAAAGGGTCGTGACATACAGACAGCCAGACGGACAACAAAGTGATCGTATAAGGGTTCCGTTTTTTCCTTTCGAGGTACGGAACCCTAAAAAAGTAAAAAAAAAAGTTTACTGACACTTGACGCAATTGTTACCGATTCTTGAAACATTTTGCGTTAGTTTTACTAACGGATAAAAATGTGTCGGTGTATTTCGATGCAACAGCGTTAAATTTTGGCATCGGAATGTGAACAAAAACCATTTTGTTGGTTTTGACATTATTAGTCCATCCTTCCTGATGTCTTCCGGTATTTATGCCATTTGGCTGAATGTTCCAAAAGGTATTGGAGAAAAAAAACAACAAAGTTTCTTAAAATAGTAATTAAGACAAGGAATTCATACATAATTATGTATATAATTAATTTAACTATCGTGGTTTTAATTAATTAGTACTGCAGTTGACTTCATAGTTTTTCAACGCAAAGGACAATGGATAATTTTGTATGGACACCGTGCCCAAAAAATAATTTCACTGTAGCATAATGAACTATGTCTATCTTGTGTGCCCTCACGGAGTAGTTTAATTAATTATAAGAAAGCATATGTCTGGATTCACTTGAAAGCCTGCAAAAGTCCTTTTCTTTATGAAACAATTTTAACCTCACAGTTGTTATCTATTTCTGCGCGAGCGCCTTAATGTGCATTCTAGAAACAAAGTGCAACACCTGTCTCCGCAGACGTAATCAATAGACAGGCTTCGTTTCCGCCACCACAACCGCACACAAAAACAAATGAATGATAACTTACAACAAAAAAACAATAATAACAAAGCCGAAAGTGTTCCGAGCAGCAGATTATGAGCACGTTCAGTTATTAATTTATACGTGGCATCGCGGTAAAAAAAACTCAACCCTCACTTGGAAAAAACGTAGCTCGCGACGCAAAAGGGAAAGGGTGACTCGCTCGGCTCGCGTGCTGCATTCTGTTTTTTAGCCATACTCTGCGGTTTGTTTTTTCGGATGATGCGTTCCTGTTTTTTAACAACACAATACCGTTGTCAAGAATTGTTTTTTAAGTGCGTCATATTGACGAGAGGCGCGAGCTCACGCGCGATCGCTAGTGTTTTTGTGAAGGATCTTATTTTTAAATCTCATCGCTTCTGGTAAATGGGGTAGGTATACAAGTTTCCAGTGTTTAGTCACGGATTGGTAAAGGGGAACACTTTTGTTTTTTATATAAGACGGCACATTGTATTAATATCTTAGAGGAAAGGAGGTGGGTAGAGCACGAGCGGCGAGACATATGGTTCGTTAGACAAAGCCGATGTGTTTCGCGAGAGGCAGGTGTTGCATATGGTACAGCGACGATTACATATATAAATATGACAATCTACCAAACAAACGAACAAGTGAAAGAATACGGACTTTTGTAAGATTACGTGGGTAGTTTGGTATAGTTTCTTGATTATTGATAAAGGCCAATATAAAAAATAAAATAAAACTTATTCCTTCCCGATAGAAATTTATAATTTTTGAACAAACTAGTATATATACTTTTTTTTTTTTTTGTGAAATAAAGAAAGAAATTTCTGTGGCATAGGCTTCTATTCCATTCAGCTTTTTTACCCTGTGTTTGTCCAGACGGTGCAAAATTCAGCCGGTATCTGTATATTTAGTTAGTCTAGAACACTAGAGTACTTAGTGTGAATAGTTTATTGTGTTATATATTTTATATAGGAATGATGAAAAAACAAGTGTAAATATGTTAATAGCATGCAACACTTAAATCGCTGGCTAGATAATAGCACAACAACGTTGCTATAAAACAACATCAATAACGTTTGGAATTTGTAAGTGCGCTATAAAAAATGAGCTATGAAAATGCCATTAAATATTAAAAGTGGAGAAACAGAGAGCTTAACAAGAAATAAAACATCGTTATAAGAGGCTAGGAGACCGAGCCGACCAAGCCGACCGAGCGGGGCGAGTGGGCGAGCGGCGAGTCGGCGAGTCGCCCCCGGCCGCGCTAGCTATCGGCGCGCCTCAGTTAATGCCTACTTATACCTTATTATATAGCGGAGTTTGCGTTGAGGAACAAAATTAATTGGTTAAAACTCCTCTCAGTATCCAGGGCGGGCCGCCCCCCTCCTCCCTCTTAATTCCGTCGTCCCCCCCGCAGGCCCGCCACCTCGCCCCGCGCCCCGCCAGCTCCTTTGAACGCAACCTACCTAGAGAAAAAACAGAAAAGTATAAAGTTCACTCCCCAAGAGTTGCAGCTTAATTAATTATATTTCGTCCTGTTTAGTTTTTTTTTTTTTTCACGACATCGATATAGTGAATAAGTAATGGTCAATTAAACATTCTCCAGAATTAAACAAAAAATATAAATGATAGGGATAAGGTTTGAAAACGTTATGGCGAATAACGATGACTATTACTTTGTGCATCAGTACTAGTTCTACGTTAACCGATGTGGTTGATGAGCATACATAGCTTGCACTAGCAAGCTATTATTTTGTTTTTAATAATCAAGTAATTTGCTATCAGGTGATATCTAAAAACTTATTGTAAACTTTTGAGTCCGTCTGTCTGTTTGTTTGGTTGCATCTCGCCTTTGACATCGAATGCTAACAATGCAGCATTATTTTAACCTTAAAAAATAAATGTTTAGAGAGAGAGCATCTAATCCCTGCAATCTAATAAGAACCTGCAATTTGAGGTATGTTTATCCTAAAGTTAGTCGGTTGGTCAGACTTTCCAGTTTTTAGCTGTGCCTCTGTTAAAAGTAATGCTTAACTTGTACCCTTATTGACAATTTCATTTAGGTACCTCCCAAGATCCAAGGGACCGTTGAGTTAGTGAAAATATTTTTAATCCAGCAAAGAAATGACTATGATAAGTATTCAGTATTTATTTTCCTCACAAATCAACAGATTTGCGAAAAAGCCAAGCCACTTCCATTCAATCCTATTAAGAAAAAAATACGACCATCTAAAATTATTCAACTTTAAGCTGTGTATTTATTAAAATTGTAGTAAAATTTAAACATCCAGTATCTTTTAGAAACCTAAAATAATGTTTAATTTATCAAATTCAAAAATGTAAATTTCCGAGTTACAACGCTGGGAGTGTGCGCCCGTAACGAAGGGCGAAAGCAAAGGGTAGGTCGGGCTCGCGCGGGGAGCGCGGGGTACGTTGCCACTTCTCCAAATAAATTATAATTCGCCCGCTCGTCCTCTCCCCGCGCGCTTCGCGACTACTGTTTCAAACATGCCTATTACTTAGCTATTAATCTTGATTTACTTTATAGATAACACACGACGGTACCTACTTCTCTTTGAGCAGATACGACTGAGATGTTTGATAAAACGCCTTTTTATTGTTGTTTGAGAGTGAGCCTGTTATAACTTTGCTGTATATACTGCACTGATAAGGCAAACTTATTGTACAGACGCCAGCACATCAAGCTACCCGAAACTGTCAGATTTTCCCAATCAACTTTGAACCTTATGGTTTAGCGCTAAAGTTCAAAATCTATCAAAGAAATCTGACAGATTGTAGTAGCTTGATGTGCTGGCGTCTGTACAATGTAATGTTATCTTTTTGTGGTGTCCAAATTGACTGATTTCACTCTTGTTTTATTAGGTAGTAAAATGCAAATAAGTGTCCTTTTGTAAAACGTAAACTTAATTTAACTTCCTGATTGGAGAAGCAGTTAAAAAACACATCACCTACTCCGACTCCGTCTGTGTGACTTCCACCTCGAGTCAGTATAATACATACATCTCCCATATCGACATCCACGTATTAGTTATAAAGGATATTTCGCAAGAAACACACCAACTAATCGTGGAGTGTGACGGTGTGCGGTGCGGGGGGGGGGGGGGGCAGGTCGCGGGGCGCGGGGTGAACGATTAATTTAATAAATACCAACCGGATTCCGGTGCGTTTGTCTCCCAGCTATGCGGTGGCGTGAGGCGGTTCTTGAATTACGACTCTATCTTGGCCTACATATTGTATTTATAGCTGATAGCATAAACACTATTAATCACTTAGGAGTGACCACGTTTTCGGTGGAAACGAGTTTTTACCACAACTATCTATAACTCATACTGAATACATACCTACTCTACTTCTACTGCTACATAAAGTCTATTTCAAATAAACAAACAAACTCTATTCTTCCTTTTTTTTTTCTTTTATCAGTGAATACTTTACATGGAGCGACTGCCTAACTGACCTTCCTAACCCAGGGACTGGGTAACACCATACCCCTTGCCTTGGTAAGACATCATCATCATTCAGCTGAAATCCGCCCACAGATGGACATAGGCCTTCCCAAAGCATTACCAGACACACACACACACACACACACACACATACTTACACATAAATAACTTAACGATAAAGTCTTTTTCAAGGAGAAAGTGATTCACGTAGCAACCGTAGCTCGTAGCCCGTAGCCCGTAGGCCGTAGCGCGTAGGTCGTAGCAGCTTAAAGGTTAATTTATTTGTCACTAATTGCGATTCCAGCCGACGAATCTATTAAGAGATGTAGTGATGAGGGCCTTAAAATAACAAACATTTTGTAACTTTATATACCACGGAGGGGCCCGTGGCTAAATAATAACAGCCGCACAGGTTGATCGATCAGGTTAAGCTACGCTTGCCGCGGTTGGTCTGTGGATGGGTGACCATCTTTACATACCGAGACCCCTCCGTGACTCGGAAAGCACGTTAAGCCGTTGGTCCCGGCTGTCATTTGTGGATCTTTGACAGTCGTTACGAGTAGTCAGGAGCCCGAAAGTCTGACAACCAGTCTTACCAAGGGGTATCGTATTACCCAGTAACTGGGTTGAGGAGGTCAGATAGGCAGTCGCTCCATGTAAAATACTGGTATTCATATTCAGCTGCATCCGATTAGACTGAAAGCCGACCCCAACATAATTGGGAAAAGGCAAGGCAGATGATGATATACCACACCATGATCCAGTAATGTCATTAAATTATGCATGATTTTAAATCATTTGATTTAATTGACAGAAAAATCTGATTCAATGATATTGCTTGCTATGCTTGAGTTTCCGTCTTTTCTTAATTATTAATTATAATTCTCCTAGAATTACCACACGTGGCAGATAGATCCATGCAATATCATTACTTTTGTTATAAGTTCCTAGCTACAGCCCGCGACTTCGTTCGCGTGGAAGTCGTAAGATACACAATATACTAAAATAACAGACATATTTTTATAAAACTCCGTCGGCCCCCGACCCGACGCGTCGTATTGCATCGCCCGCCCGCGCTAATATTTTTATAAAACTCCGTCGGCCCCCGACCCGACGCGTCGTATTGCATCGCCCGCCCGCGCTAATATTTTTATAAAACTCCGTCGGCCCCCGACCCGACGCGTCGTATTGCATCACCCGCCCGCGCTAATATTTTTATAAAACTCCGTCGGCCCCCGACCCAACGCGTCGTATTGCATCACCCGCCCGCGCTAATATTTTTATAAAACTCCGTCGGCCCCCGACCCGACGCGTCGTATTGCATCACCCGCCCGCGCTAATATTTCGTTTTCGCTTAGCATTATTTCTGACATATTCTTGCTCGGCCTCTAAGGTTCGTAGCGTGATTGCGTATACCCTTCCTCAGGAATTGGGTTATCCAATACAAAAAGATTTTATCGAATGCAACTGGTAGTTCCAGAGATTAGCGTGTTAAAACATACAAACTCTTCAGCTTTGTGTTATAGCCTGAAACGAAAGCATACAGCGTGTTCGTCCATTCCTGTTCATTAAAAGCTAGCTCAATAATTCTTTTACTTCCTTGGTCCTTATGTATACAACAAAGTTAATACAATCTTACATACTCAACGGTTAAATATAAATGCAAATCTACTGTAAGGAACTGGCTGCTGGATATGGACCACGAAAGTACAGAAAGTATCATCTAAACCATTAAATAATTTTGAACGCACTTCCCACTCATATTTAATAATAAGCCCAAACTCGCACAAAGGACTTGCATGCATATACACGTCATGACGTCGCGGCTGGCGCAGTGGTTAAGCGATTGACTGTTACGCTGCGTGTCGCGGGTTCGATTCCCGCACGGAACCAATATTTGTATGACCTACAAGTAGTTGTTCCGGGTCTGGTTGTTTGTGTATGTGAGTGTAAATGTTTGTAAACGCACCCACAATACAGGAGAAATTGGCATTGAGAATGGGGCAACGTTTTAAAAAAAACAAATAAACAAACATAACACTCTCACACATTCACACACTAACACACCATGCTACAATAACATCACCTTACATTACTCTTCACAAATATAACCACCTTTATTATAGATTTACCTCTCTATCTAAACTGTTTGCTAATAGTGTTATGTATTAACTGAATCTAGACGCCGTTAAATATGATACATGTTTAAATGGGTGCGAGCCTGGAGATCAGTCATACAGGTCCCGAACCTAGTTCAGACTCCAGCTCTAGCATTAGGCAAAATTGTATACAACGTGTAACGTTAAATGCGCAAAACCTGAAAATAGTTTGATCAGAATAACGAGCAGAATTCATTGAACCACTTTTTAACATAGTCACATTTTTCAAAAAATCTTCAATAAAAACGTTGCCGTCTCTATTTATTAATAGGTCAAGCAACCCAATGTCAGCGCGGCGCAGCGGCCCGGTGACGACTCCTCCCTCGGTAAAACACCGTCGCAGACGCAAGAAACGCTCAGAATGGCCAGTAAAACTAAAACAGCACATAAAACCTTTACAATTTGTTTAATGACTTATTTTCTCTCTGAAATAGGTCAATTGAATTAAAAATCAGTTGGGGTGTCTGAGGTTTTGCGCATTTAACGTTACATGCTGTATACACACTAATGTAACAATGTACCTTTATCAGAGAAATAAATTGTATTATTCATTAGTGTAGATTAGCTTACAAACGCGCTTAGAAACGTCAATCACACACATCTACGATTGACTATGACCCCTGTGAGAAGGCAGAGGTGCTAATTCAAACGCCCAATCTAAATATTCTCTTCCACATCCC
Organism: Eremobia ochroleuca; assembly: GCA_949629135.1. Classification (NCBI taxonomy): domain Eukaryota; kingdom Metazoa; phylum Arthropoda; class Insecta; order Lepidoptera; family Noctuidae; genus Eremobia; species Eremobia ochroleuca. Next base: position 13,216,707 of record OX451392.1, read on the forward strand.
GTGTAAAACCAAGGCCTTGAATAAAATTTCGTACAGTTGACATAAAAAAAACCCCATTCAATTTTTACTGTTTTGCAAACGCAGTCGTATTTTTGCATTCATTATATTACACCCTCACCCTTATTTGTTTGAGAGCTATTTTGTAACGTTACACTCTTAAAATTTTGCTATGAATTTACATACAACGCTGTAGAATGGCTTCCTAGAATGACGACAAGTCAGGTACACCATTCGAGTGTTGGTCTGAATAATATAAGGGCTTTAGGATAGCAATTGATCATACTGTCTTAGGGTCAATAAGACTGGCCCAGAGCAAAGGATATGTAGTATATCTACGCAGAAAATAAAGTTGAAATTAAGTTACATTATTTAAGGTCTGATCAAGACAAGTCTCACTGCACCCTAATTGCGTAACACCCTATAAATCCCAATCTGAACCATTTTGAAGGATATTGCTAATCCATTGCTGCATGTTCGAAAAATTTGTCTGCTCAACAGCGTAAAAAACGCAATACCTAAATGTTGTTGAATTGTCAACATGAAAGCCATTGCGACGAGTAGTGTGTTACCCCGCTGGTTCTAACTTCAAATTCCTATAAGGGCTGACTTTTCCAACGCCAGATATTTTTATCACGGTATGATTTTAAATTTTTGACAGTTTATCCCATACAAAAACTGTCAGACGTCAATTTTATTCCACGAATAAAAAATATCTGTCGATTGAAAAATCAACCCTTAGTCCACGATATTTATATGTCCATTAATTGAAATTATTCCTTTGTTATTTTATTTCCATCAGAATCGTCAAAAACAAAGTTTCTTAATTTGCGACAAATCTTAAAAAAATAAATAATTGCTGTCCTGTTTTTTGTAACTCTCATTTGGCATCGTATCAGTTATCATCAAAATACTAAAAAATGCTCACTTGTAATAAACACGCGCCGCCTCCGTACAAGGTGGTTCGACCCTGAGCATGGAAGAGGGACGCGGTGCGTCTGTGTGCGTGGCGTGTGCGTGTCGTGTGCGTGCGACGCACCGAGTGTGAGTGTATTAGTGCGACAACTCATTACTTACGCTCGATCTTAGATAAATTACACACTTTTCTTACTTAGTAGATACTACGAGTCTATCGCACACTAACAACAAATTAGTTTTATTGAACACTTACCCTGTATATTATTGATTGATAGATGGCCACTGAAAAGTTACGAATCCTATTTCCCTTTTAGATATCTTTAAAATCTAGAGGTGTCCTGTTTAGCAAGATGAAAATTATGAAGATTGATAGTTGCGTGTCTGGTGTGGTAAGTATGATGAATTAATCACGATTTCCAACTGATTGAATTCTCAAATGCTTTAAAGAAATAAAGTCTTTTGGTGTATGAAATAACAAAAACCGAAATAAATAACAAACATCTCTTTATTTTAATAATTATGTACTGGACATTGATAAAGAAATACATATATAATCGTCGTACCATATTTATGTCACATTTATATCTTATAATATTTTGTACAAGTACAGTATAATTCCGAATTAGGTTATATTACGAATGTTTAAAGAATACCTGTATCTCGATTTAACATGAGGTAGATCGGTTATGGCTTCTAACAAAAATATTTTACTAGACATCAATCTTAACTAGTGTTTTGCTACGGATTGGTCTATGTTGTGAGATGGCACTGAATAATACATCGCTAACTAATCATTATAAACAATATTAAGCAAAACAACACTTCAAAACCTTTAATTAAATAGGAACTCAAATTAATTGCAACCACAGTGGTACTTCGTGTATGAATGTGTCTCTTATCGTTTAGAAGAACGAGTAAGTGAAGAAGAAACACAAGCACACACGTCAGCGCGATGGCAAGCGCTCACAGGTACCGCACGAGCGGTGACCAACATAACGAATAAAAATCAGTCTCAAACTAATGATCACGCGCCAATAACTATACCAACCTGTCACTTGTACGTTATCTCCGAGGAGACAAACAATAGAAAATATTTCCAAGAACTTTGGCTCTTTACCCTGACGTAGTAACCTAGTCAAATGAGGTAGATAATGGCAGACCCGCCTAACGTTACACTAACTACCAATATTACAACATTGCAACATGAAATTACGACTTCTAATCGAAAGTTATCATTAAATTTGTACACATTTATATTTGTACCAATAATTTCTTTGGAAAAAAATATATCGTTACTCCTACACTGATTCCTTACAACCTAGACCCTATACTTCGAACATGACTAAAGAAAATAAAATAATAATAATCAACAAACAGTACAGCCTAATTATATAATTACATACAATAATTATAAATCATGTGCGCTAAAACGTTCAGAACAACTACTATGACATTAAATTATATTAAAAACATGGAAAATAAAACATTACATCTAGTAGGAAACTAATACCCGTAGAACAAATTGCAAGAATGCTCACTACATCGCTCTCGTGTCAAACGAGAGCACAATTATAACATAAGGGCCATGTGCACAACGAGATGATCATACTTTAACACTAAGAATAATTTATGTACAACACTTTAAATATTTTTGACTGTTGCCTTACAACTACAAGTAAATATTTACCTTAACGACATTGAGTCATTGTGCACATGGCCCTACTTAGAACATCGTTTCTATTAACACATATATTCACTTGTCTTAATATCAATACAACACAGCCCGTCGAGAGTTGCTTCGGTATCGAATTTAAATAATTTGAAATATAATTTTCGAGACACCAACTTCTCTACAACGTACTTTACAACACTACATAAATATGTACACGTAATATTAACAATACCGTATGCGGATTAGATATCGTAAAGATATCGGAACGTCTACAAACTAATAATAAATAATCTTGTAAGAGACAGCAGTATGTACAGAAGCACGGTGCGCGCGGTCGGCCGGAGCGGCCGGGCCGCCGCCGCTCGCGAGCCGGAGACTGCCTCGCTCACATTCAATCATAATTACAAAAGCTCCAATGATTCTTTACAATTATCCCGTATCATGTATTCCAAACCAGTATAGTTATTATTCGTTATTTTGCCAAAAAAAAAAAAAAAAAACAAAACGTGTAAACTTTTCAAAGCGATGTTGAATGAAAACTTAAGAAATGTATAAAAGAGTGATTAAGACCGGTTATCGCGACCCGCTACGGAGCGGGGCGCGCACAATAGCGATAGCTTTGTCAGTCGCAACTCGATATCGAGTTCAATACGTAATAATTACCGCTTGTGAAGTAGCCTTTGTCGCCGAAATAATGAGGCAATGTCGCGACCTTCTCCAACCAGACCATATTCCAGTTTCCGTTCGTTAAACGCGAGAGAGGACACCGATTGAAAATCAATAAACGCCAAGCATAGCGAAACATTTTTTTTTAGTTTTTATCACGAAACAATAGACGATACTAATAAATCAAAAAATATCTTTTGTGCAATATGTTCTTTAGGTGTTTAGCAACGTCGCAAAACAAAATAACAAAACGTCGTCGTTTTTGCCTCACCTCGCCTTGCGATTATGCAAATAGTACAACAATAAACTTCTAAACTGTAACGTGGAAGAAAAAAGTACTTTTTATGGTGAACATTGCAAATGCAAAATCGTAAAAAAGAATAGAGGACTACCTAACGAGACTACGTCAGTAGTCTTACCGAGAAAAGCAAAAAAAAAAATTGCTCTATAAAAAATTAACCGTTGCCGTATTTAGAATAGCCGTAATTATTTTACTTTTCTAGGAATTTGCATAGAATCATGGAGTTGGCGGCGAGCGTCTCCGGAACAAGCGAGTGGGAGAGCATCGGCGTCAGCGGCCGACGGCAGCGCGGGTCTACGCGGGAGGAACTCGTATACCGGCTCGGCGGCGCGGGAGGCGCTCGGGGCGCGCGCGTCCTACGCGGAGTGGACCCGCAGGTCCGTGGGGGAGTCCGGCGTGGCCGGCCTCCGAGGCAAAGACAGGTCCTCCGGCTCGGTCTGCTCGGGCCACTCGTCCCAGCGCCAGTCGGCGGCGGCAGCCACGGGCGGGCTGGGCGTGTCGGGTGTGCAGCCGGTGCTGGCGCAGCGGTGCAGTGCGGCCGCTTGCCGCCGCCTGAAGCGTGCGCCGCAACGACAGGCGAATGGTGCGTCACCCTCATGTACTAAAGCGTGGGCTTTTAGTTGGTTGGAGTCTGAGAAGCGCGCTGGACAGCGAGCACACGCGTAGGGTCGCTCGCCGGTGTGAACGCGGAGGTGTCGACGCAGATTGGCCACCTGCACGAAGTGACGCGGGCAGTGCGGGCAGCTGTACGGCTTCTCACCCGTGTGAAGTCGCAAGTGTGTCTTGAGGTGATGGTCGCGCGTGAAGCGCTTGTGGCACTCGCCGCACTCGAACGGTTTCTCACCAGTGTGAGTACGTTCGTGGTTTTGCAGGACGTGTTTGTAACCAAAAGAGCGTGAGCAGACCTTGCAGGTGAAGAGTTTGTCACGCGGTGGGTCAGCGGCACCAGGTGAGGAGCCTGATGAGGGCGGGGAGGGGGGTGCAGTGGCTGTCTCGTCGAGCTTGGGCGTGCGACGTCTCTTGCGCGCGCGCTCCATGTCGTGTGGGGGCAACAGTGGCGCCGGCGGCGATGGGGGCCAGGCCGCCAGCAGTGCGCCGGAGTACAGCTCGGCCGGCAGCCCCGCCACCAGCGCAGCAGCCCGCGTCGCCAGCAGCCGCTCCGCTAACATCGGCAGAGATTCTTGACGCATTGTCGACAGAGGTCTCACTGACACACCTGAATAAGGAAAAGTTTGGAGTTAGATTATGTTACTGTTGTGTTACTTCAAAACAATAATACTTAAAAAAAATATATTGTCAGAGGTATTATAATACTTCACTGCCCTGCAAAACTAAGTACTACACTTTTAAAATTTCATTTTTATTCTAATCTATAGAAGTTAGAGGTTTAAAATAAAAATAAAAAGTTTTATAGCAAATTTTATCAGCTTTCTATGAAACTAGTAAACTATACATTAGTAGGTAACATTTTTAATTTAAAAATAATGATAAAACAATAAAAATAGCCATTTTTAGCTTAGTGACAAACAACTCAATTAACATTTTATAAGTATGTTTTACATGTTATTTAATTTTTAATAACTGGTATTGCCTCCTCGGGCTCTGACTACAGCTTCGACCCGGTTTGGCATAGGTACTGAACACGAGGTTTCGGAGCCGATGTTGGGGAATATTCTCTCATTCTTCAATCAGGGCCTGTTTATGTGTAGGTGGTGGTAGGTGCTGGTCTGCGGCTTCTGACTAGCGTCCCTAGCTGATCCCAGGCGTGCTCAATCAGGTTGAGATCAGGACTTCTTGATGGGCAAGCTATCACGCTGATACCAACCTCCTGAATATACTCTTGCACGACCTGAGCCGTGTGTGGCCGGGCATTATCAAGCTTCAGCATCGATCATCACCCATATTTGCTAAATACGGCCCTGCATACTCGTTGAGAATCTCTTGGGCATATCTTTCCCCAGACAGAGTGCCACTAACTCTGTGCGACCTTCTGAAGATATGTCAGCCCATACATGAACACTGCCTCCACCGTACTGGACTCTTTCTGAGAAGCAGTCTTGAAGATATCGCTCACCAGGCCGCCTGTAAACACTTGGCCTTCCATCAGAAGTGTAAAGTGAGAATCGAGACTCATCTGTGAACAAAACTCTTGACCACTCTTCTTCATCCCACTGTATGTGTTCACGGGCGTATCGCAGTCTCGCTACTCGATGCTCTTTCTCGAATTTAGGGCAATTCGCTGGTCTTCGGGGTTTCAGATTTGCTTCAGCAAGTCTTCTTCTCACTGTACTGTGTACTGTAATGCAGTCCCTTCGGGTCTGAAGAAGCTGTTACTGGACTTCAACTGCATTAAGAGTTAACTATTATTTTTTAAGGTTTTCTCAACAAAGTGGAAACAATATAACGGTCTTCTCGGGCACTAGTACACCTGGGTCTGCCATTACAAGGTCTCCTCATATGGTTTCCAGTCTCTTCCTACCACCTTCGCTTCACCTTCTGGACCGTTAGTAGCGTCACACCCACCATTCTTGCAGTACGACGCATACTGATGCCTAGTTCCAGAAAAGTCATGATCCTAGGGGTTAGGGGTCATTCTGTCCACTATAGCACATTCTTCAGGTGAAATAGGCATGATAAATAAAATTTATGTGCTTTGTCTAACTTAGCTTTTATAACAAGACTCATCGATAAAGACAAAATTTGAAAACAAAAACAGAAACAAAAAAATGAATGGTAAAATTGTAATTCGAAAAGGATTATTTTTGTTTTTAAAAGCTTTTCAGCCATTTCCTAAAAGAAGGTTGTCGACTATGAAGTTTTTATATACAAAATTAAACTATTTTTCGAATCCTTTTTATTTCGAAAGTATATCTTGTGTACTTAAAAATTTATTCCAATTTTAAAAGTTGTGATACTTAGTTTTGCAGGCCAGTGTAGATTGTATTGATCTACGTCAGTTAAAGATTTTCTCTCACTCTTGGCCTACTTTCGTCAAGGTGGAGGACCTAAAAAATGAAGTTATAGTTTCTTTGCCATCACTTCCGTCACGAGTTAGTTTCGACCTAAACAAACAACACAGTCGAACCTATCGATAGCATACTTATCAGCGCGAAAGGACAAAAAACAGAGCAAAAACTGAACCAGACGTTGTAAGGGAAACATTTGGTCGCAATCACGCCGCTGCAGGTCGCTTCCGCCCCGACCTGTTGCGCAAATTGTGGCTGCCACACTACCACTACTCGCTACCGTTCCAACCACGGATTCAACTCAATCTAATTACTTTCTTTACCTTAATCATTGGTGTACCTGTACATGTATACCTATATCCCTAAATAAATATTTCCGGACTAGCCGTCACTTTCAAAATGTCAGGAGGGAAAGCAACCATTTGGTGGGACGAGTTTGTATAGTGTCGCGACGAGGCACGGACGGGCGCAGGAGGGAGGGGGAGCAGAAGCGACCAGACCACTTACCTATATAATGGAATTAATTATTCCTCGAGCGGCAAACTCCGCCCGCCCGCTCCGCCCAAATTATATTCAAATATTAATTTCGTTGAAGAAAAGCCTTTTTGAGAGCACTTAATTAAAATTAGACAAAATCATAATTGAAAGTTCTCCTCGAGGCGTGAAGAGGCGGCACGAGGAGGGAGCTCCTTACATTATCTACTTAGCCGTGGAATTAATTCCCGGCCGGGCTCTGGACTCAGCCATCGCGCTTAATTGAAAAAGGCAAAATATTTTGTCGTTCGCGAGTGCTGACACGAGGCACTTTACACTTTTTATTAAAACGAACAATTTATATCGCGAATGAAGAATTTCCGCATCTTCCTTAAAGAAACTTTTTGAAATTTCATATTCTAATTGCTTATTTAAAGTACGTATTGATAAGTACACAAAGTCTAGTATAAGATAATTTTAAAGTTTGTGATTAGGCGGGGGCGTCGCGCGCGGCACGTACCGGCTTATCCCATAACTTTTTAATAACATTCCTCGTTATGTTTGGAGGACGAACAGCGAACCGCACTCGTGATGTGATCAGAATTATAATACTAGGCTTAATGTAAAAGTTTAAACAAGTAAATACCGACATTTTGTTGTAAAACAATCTTGTATTCTGACGTCGTTTGTAATTAGGTTCGAAAACAGATCAACAGCTGAATTTACTTTTTGCAGCAATGAATGTAGATGTAATCTATTTACATCTACATTCAATGCTGCAAAAAGTAAATTCATCTGTATTTTAGAGAAAACGTCGACATTAGAGGACTTAGTGAACGTTTTTATGGAAAAAAGAACATAATGAAACAACTTTTTAATAGTCCTCAAGTATAGCTGTTACTCTTTTTACATTATGACGTAATCGTTTCGGTAAAGTCATTGAACAACCACTTATCACACAATCTTACAAAGGCTACTACTATATTATCGATTACTTATTGAGTACGTTTTTTGTGCAGAGCAGCGTCATAATGTATCATTTTTATTAGGCGGCCGGGCCCGCTGGGTGACAATGTTGGTGATAAATTTTTACAGCGCTCCGCACCCTTCCGTACGGACCTTTTTATGTGCTAAAGAGTTGTAATTATCCCCTCTTTATACGCCATAAATATTTGTCAATAACCCATATTCAATACTTTTATGGAGTTGCCTGCGGCCGCCACTCCATAACTCATTATGTCGCAAGGGTTCGCCCGATAACGGACGTGTCAATGACGTCCTTATTGCTAGCACTTGCTACGAGCGGTTGATTCATATGAGCTCTTAAAGAAATGCTTGCTACTTTATTTAAATTATATTCATGATAATTTGAATGCAGTAATAGTAATTAGTTAATGTAATTAATTCTGACTTGCAAAACCTACTTATTTTGCTATTTTATGTCATTATTAGCATTCCGAATACGGAGGTCATTCATAATAAAGCCTTTGTGTTTTATTTTTGTTGCACAATAATTTCTTACGTAAGTGATGAATTCTTTCAGAAATTATGGTTTACCTATTTATAGACCAGAATCAGAAACATAGGTCAGACCGTGTCTCTTCAGGGCCGTAATTCTCTATGACACAATGAACGAAACCGCGCGAAATCAACTCGAGATTGGCGGGATTACCTAAGGAATTGCCGTAGTTTCGAAGTAAGGAACTGTTAAGATGTCATAGTGATTTAGGGCCCTGATCAACATGTAACGTATCTTTGTTAAGTCTAAGGTACCCCGGAAACACCACAGCACTTATAGAGGCAGTTAATACATCATTTTTGTTAATTCCAATTTAAATTTGAAACTTCCCAAACCGTATTTGTCCAGAATGACCTAATTACATTGTGTGCCATATAATGGGATTAACCTGCGTCCACCGGCGGCTTTAGGTACGTACTCACTCGCACAGATTACAGAGTTCGTACGGTTTCGGCGGTTTAGGGTTAAGCGGGATACCGCGCCGCCTAATGGGGCTTCTCTGACATAACAGTAGCCGTAACAAGTAACTTAACTGATGTAAGTACTTTATTAACCTTGGAAGTAGAAAAAACCTTCATTATTGGTAGAAATGGCAGAGCTGTAGAATTTATAGTACATCGTTTGAAGAAGTAATAGGCCCTTCCTCTTTTATAAAACTGTCTGATTTTTTTTATCAACCTTTAAACGATTTTTTTTTAGTTTATCGAACTGAATACTTTGATTGTAATAGCATATGAACTTTCATTAATGGTGGAAATGGCAGTTTCTATAGTGCAGCGATAGAACTGAAATAGGCCATTTCTTTAACCAAACTTCTGTTTTTCTTTTGATCAACGTTTACACAATATATTTTTTTACTTTACCGATCTAAGTACTTGGGCTACTTTATTTTAAGAAAAAACCACCTTCATTTTTAGTGGAATTAGCAGTATCTATAGTGCAGTTATAAATAGACAATATTTATCGATATACTTAATCTATAATTGGCAAATATCTGTCGATTAAATGTCGGGCTTACAGAAGTTTTTCATCATATTTATTAAAAGCATAAAAATGTAAGTCCTGTCTAAGTGATGGTTTTTTTTAAATAGATTGATGTCATTAATATTTTATTTGTACAAAGATTGTTTACGATGAATCATAATTTTGCAATTATTATTAGTTATTTAGGATGAAAGGAATAATGATCTCAATGAGAGTGTGGAAATAAAATTAAATAAAAAGGGCATTATACAATTTGCAAGCATTATGCAAATGAATCATTTAGTTACATAGGTCAATAAATATAAAACAATAACGTAGTTAAACTTTATAACAGTAAAGACAAAAAGTTGCAAGCTACCTTCCAAACTACCATAATATTTGCAACATATGTAAGATGCTTTGAAAGAATTTAATATTTTATTGACTTTGTCTTTGTACGTTTGGGCTTGGCTATTATATATTTTTTTAAATAAGTACAAAGTTTGCCATTGTACTAGTAAAGAATAATTAAAGATAAATATGTATTTATCTATTTTTTTTTTATATTAATATCAAAATTCAGTTGAAATGATGATGGTTAATTATGGATAAAGACTGTTACAATTATTTTACTTATGAATTAACTAATTAAATGATTAGATTGTAACAAATACACATATGTATTTGAATGTTATATCATTAATCATCAAGAGAAGTTAATTTGTTCTAAAATGAACAATCGTAAATTAAATTAAATTATTACACGTAACAAATGGTTCGTAAAACACGTTTTTGTTAAAAAAAAAGGAATGAATTATATCGCCGTTTCCCGTAGGCTCCACTAGATGGCGTTAGCAGTTAGGACAAGACCCATTAAAGATGCACCTAACTACAACAAATCCTTCAATAAACCCAAAATAAAACCTTAACGGAATAATTAAGAAATTGATAAGCATTATGTTTAGTTCATGGTACAGGTAACTAGTTACTTACGAGTATTTAACCGGACGCGTAATTACCGTATTTTAACAATATAGATAGTTACTAGGTACTTACTAATTACGTCGAAGTAGTTATTAGGAATGAAAGTTTCACAATTACTCAAGCCATTAAATACGTGTAAAATTATCGTCAATGAAAACTCTTACTCAATCTATAAATTATACCTACTAGCAATACTTAGATAATTCTGGCATTCAAACTGATAGGTAAGGAATTATATCAAACAGGACGTTATTTAATGAAAATATGATAATTATAAGTAACCTCTGACAATAATAAACTATTTACTAAATATGATACAGTACACTGTTCCTTCTTTATTTACCAGCATTTTGGAAGTTATAAGCTAAGAAAATGTGACTGAACAAAAAAAACTCTTTTAATACTTTTGTTTTACGTTAATTTTGAGTAATATACTCATTAAATTTTCAAGAAAACGATATACAATCCAATTTGATCATTATTACAATTAAAAATTACTCACATATCACAAGATACTGGCAAGGGTCACATAAAACAACAATTAATAAAATCTCGTAGCACGTACTACGCGGCGCTTCGTAGCGGAGCCGTAGCGCGCGGCTACGCGTTCGCTACCGCCTACGGTTCACTGAATCTGCAAAGTTAGCTGAATGCAAATAAACATGTGTGCGGTGAGCGCGGGTGTGTGGCGGCCAATCGCATCGCTCGCGCCACGCATGCCGCGCGCCGGCAGTGTTTGAAACTTTATACATACATGCACTTCCAGATCCAGCGGACTTAGGAGACAGCGAGGCGCACTAAACTAAAAACTTCACAAACCTCTCGAATTCTGCGTCGACTGCAGCGACAGGGCCATCTCACTCCAGGGTCACGGCAAAATGCATTTATTTGCACTAGTTTGTTTATAAAGTTTATCGTTGTTCAACAACTTGTTATCAAAGTCCTCGTAAGATTGTCAAGAAAAAACTAAGTGATAATGTTTATTGGAGAGAGATTACATGTTATGTCGGCGCGGAGTCGCGATTGTGAATGATCCGGGCACGCGGTGCGGGCGCGCTCCGTGTGACCTACCACAACACTGGCAGTACAGTACAGCGCCGGAGAGCGCGAGCCGTGGCCGGCCGCCCCTCCGCGCGGTAAACACACCCCCACGCCCCTCCCTGCGGCCCCGCGTGCCCTGCACCCCCCCGGTGCACTCCACGTGCACGCAATGCATTCACTTTTTATGGCCGCTACTACATTATGTTCCTTCCTGACGCTGTTTTTTAGCCCTCGCAGCGAGCGCCACATAAGCACTTTTTATGTTTTACGAGCGCTCCTGTGCGCCGGCCGGTACTTTCTTTGACTTCAACTAATTTGAGAACATACCTACTCAGCGTTATCTCGCAACTGTTTGTTCTTTGGTTTTAATTATAGTAATTATGGCGATTAGAATTCTTTGAGTTGTATTTGTATTGAATTAAAATTAAATATTTTACTTTGGTAATTCTTACAGCATGCATGATGAAAATATTACCTACATTATCTTTTCCTTTGACATTCTATATTTTGTTTTCTAAATTTCCTCTACTAAAGTCTATGAGCCAAGTCTTTAAAATTGTAAATTCAAGCTCTAATGAAAACGACAGAAAAAAGAACAGAAGCAACCATTTATGATATTGATTTAGAATATTTACGAGTATTGTAGGCATGCTTGTTATAATGATTTAAAAAATAAATAAAACAACTCTTATTGTTCTATATCGCCAAAATGTAAGTGATGATTCAAATACAGAATGTTAATTTAGTTTTCCGCAATACTAATTTACTCACTTTGTATTGGCCACTGGCAACACGCAGCACATCTTTAAATGTAGTGACATTTTTGAAAAACAGAAATTGTTTAGAAACCAATTGATTAATTTGACACTTACTTTTTTTAAGCACTTGCCAACACATCCATCCTAAACGTCTTAATACTCGTACAGTCGATCACTTGTGTGATCTCATGTGCCTCTCAACAATTTCTATGTTTTTACAAATATAATACTTTTTAAATACAGTGTTCAAAAAAAGAGACGTTTAAACGTCAAGAATGTATAGTTAAACAGTCGCTAATTATTACATAAATTTAAGCAATATTTATAAATAAGAGAGTTAGTCTTTATAAGTTGTGTTGTGTATTTCATTTACTTCACTACACTTAATTTACTTTTTGACAATACTTATACCATTTTTTATTAAATTAAGCCATCGTTTAATCGTAATTTAAAACAATAGAGCTAAGAAAATTAAATTAAATTAATATAATATTGGTCTATAGGACCTTATCAAATAGACAATACTCGTATAATGGTTTGAATAACACGATGAGTACCCCCGTTGAGCCTTTTACTTCTAATAGTTTTAATACACCTACTACACACATATTATGTAGGTTTAATACACATTAATGCATTGGATTGGTTGACGATACTGATAACAGCTGTAATTAAAAAATAAAAACACTTACTAAGTACGTTTCCGGTTAAAAAGTGAATCAATTCATAAACAGGTTAATCAATTAAGAATAATTTACCAGTAATTAAGCCGATTTTTAGGTAAGCAAATCATTTTTTAAGTATTTTTGATTAAAAAAAAGACCATTATGGCACTTAATTAATTTGGTTTGTTGGAATTGTTTCTTTTTTTGGTGGAATGTTAATGGGTTCACTGTTTATCATTTTAACTTATAATTACTGTCTCTTTCATCTGTATGTAGTTTTGTATTTATGTTCATCGATATCTTCGGCAATTGTTGACTGATTTGGATGTTTTTATTTATTTTTATTATTTTTTTGTTTGGAAGAATATTCTCTAGATGTGGTCCCGTTTTTTGGTGAGGATCTTATGAATGCTTTCGGAGATAGATAAAGGAAATTCTTAATAATGAACAGCGCACAAAGTATGATTTGATTAATGCTAGGTAGGTACCCAGCATATTTTTTGATCTTCACCTATGGTGGTCAACCGATTATGGACTTCGAAGATATCCCATAAAACTCCTCATAAGTGGAACAAACATCACACATATTGACATTTTGAATAGGTTATAGTACAGAAACATTAAATAAACTTGCTGGGCATGTAGGTAACGAATTTTTACAACAACTATTAGGTCATCCCACTTCCAGTGTCATATTTTTTTTATGGCTTATGTTTAACTTACCACCAGATATAGTAACAAATAGCAGACAAAAGTAGTAAATGATCACCAAAATGAAACTCGCATTTTAATGTAAAATTATAACCAAAGTTTTAACACTTTGCTATCCTATTTAAGTAAAATGACTCCAAGTAAATCATGAGTAACCCAAAAATAGTAAATGATCACCAAAATTAAACCAACATTTTAAAGTAAAATTATAACCAAAGTTTTTAAATTCTGCTATCCTATTTAAGCAAAATGAGTCCAAATAAATCATTGTTATCCCAAAAGTAGTTTTTTTTGGCATGTATTTAACGCGGCGACAGATTAATCTGAATTTGGGATTAAAAAATAATTAAAGACGGTAGCAAAAATAGTAGGTTGGCAGCTACTGACGGCGGATGAAAAGTAGAAAATGGGCATTCTTAAATTAAACAACGAGGTTGTATATCAAGTACACTAATTATTATCTTTAATAATAATAAGGCGTAGTCGACGGAGCCCCGCTTCGCGGGGCCCCTATTTCTGTCTGCAGGGTTTAAAGGAACCTAACACGAAGCGGATGACGGGGGCACGTTCGCTCGCTCCGCTCGCTCACTTGAGCCCCCGTCATCCCCTTCGAACCTAACCTGTCCGTGTCGGGGTGCCCCAAGTCACGAGCTCGCTTCGCTCGCTCTTGCATCCTAAGTTCTCAAGTTCAATCTTGTGTTTTTCTGGGAATAAGTCTTCAGAGATGCCTATAGTTGCCTATAATACAGTTTGTTATCCCACTAGTCACCATGTCATTATTTTTAGTAGCAAATAGATAGTCGCTCTTTTAAGTTGTTAGTCGCCTGGAAAATAATATTCCGTTTTTTTTTGTAGATTTGGTGATCATTACTAAATTTGGTGGTCGAATACAATTTAAAGTGGAGTCGTGACTAAAATAGCTGGTACTATTGTATTTTTAGACTTTATTTTTCTGGTGTTAAGTAGATATTTTTGGTTACAAAACTAAGGGTATCAAAGCATTTTATGGTGGTCATTATATTTACCCCCTTTTTTTATTATTATTAATTTACAAAAACTGACTACTATACTATATAACCTTGTGACACTAATCAATAATCTCCACCACTATTAATCACTCGCTCCCAGACTGCTGGCAAATCTTGAACACCATTTAAAGTACCACTTTCATTTAATTCATCAATAATGCTCTTTAGTTTAATATCTAACTCCTTTTTGCTATTGTATCGAGTACCCGACAATTTCCTCTTCACATGGCCAAAACAATTGAAATCACAAGGATTCATATCCGGGGAATATGGCGGCTGAATAATTTCAATCCATCCTTTATCTTCAATTAAATTCTGAACTATTTTTGATTTGTGCGGTCTGGCGTTATCACGTAAAATTATAGGACTCGTTATATGATGTTCGTCTGCCCAAATAGGAATATTTTCTTCTAAAAATGACTTATATCGCTCTCCAGTCATAGTTGTATTTTCATCATAAGTTCTCCAAAAAGCAATGCCTCTGACATCCATAGCTACTATTAGTAGTATTTTTCGTTCATGTAGCTCTGCACGTGGTAAATGTTCAGCTGAAGTGCCCGGTTCCACCCAACATCGTGACTGATGTCTTTGACGAGGAGTATAAAATTCGACCCAAGTTTCATCAAGGCATATGAATCTATTAAGTATATTTTTCTTACGGCGATACCACGATAAATGGCTACGTGCAGTTTCATAACGAAACTCCTTCTGATCCGTGTTCAGAGTGTGGGGCACCCACACTGCACTTTTATTGACCAGACATAAATCCTCCGTGAGTACTCTATGTATAGTGGAATGAGGAATGTTAAGTTGAGTGGAGAGATCACTGACACTGACCCTACGTGACTGACGAAGTGCTTCCTTGATTTTGTCCCTTGCTTCTAATCTAGTCGATGATAATGATCGAGGTGCTCGCGGCTCATCTTCAGCTGTGGTTCTTCCTTGTTTGCACATTTCAAGCCATCGCTGTACGGTTCTTTTATTTAAGGCGTTACGACCAGCACACTTTACCAGTAAGTCGTGCGCAACTCCTCCAGAGTAGTTGAGTAAAGCACAAAACTTTAGAAATATTCGTTGCTACACTACATTAATAGATTTTTTTAAATCTTCCATTTTAAATCAATGCACGTCTTGACAATACAACACACCAAATTAAACTAACATGATTGTACAAGACAACACATGTATTAACTATTGCATACCATTGCGCAATACATAAATATTGGAAATAAAAAATATGACACTGGAAGTGGGATGACCTAATAAATTATTTTACAAAAAATACATCCAACATTTTTACAAAAAAAACACTACAAAGTGCAACACAACCTTAGTTCTGGAAGCCGGTAGAAACTGGCGTGAAATACTTAAAACAAAACCATAGAAAACAGTACAAGTGCAAAATAACCTTAGCGTCGGAAGTCAGTGGCAACTGGCAAGAAATACAACAAAACCATAGAAAACATTACAAACTGAAGAATAACCTTAGTGTCGGAAGTTGGTGGCAACTGACAAGAAATAAAACAAACCCATAGAAATCATTACCAACTGAAGAATAACCTTAGTGTCGGAAGTTGATGGTAACTGGCAAGAAATAAAACAAAACCACAGAAAACACAAAAAAAGTGCAAAATAACCTTAGTGTCGGAAGTCGGTGACAACTGGCAAGAAATAAAGCAAAACCATAGAAAACATTACAAACTGAAGAATAACCTTAGTGTCGGAAGTCGGTGGCAACAGGCATGAAATAAAACAAAACCACAGAAAACACAACAAAGTGTAAAATAACCTTAGTGTCGGAAGTCAGTGGCAACTGGCAAGAAATAAAACAAAGTCAAAGACACCGGCTTCCAGAACGAAGGTTATTTTGCACTTTCTAGTGTTTCCTTTTTGGAAATTCGGTTCTATTTTTTGTAAAAAAGTTTTTGTTACTTACAACAAGTTCTATAAATTACTAATTCTGTTTTAGAAAGAAATATCAGAACACTTAACTATTTTTATGTACACTTCGCTTCTATTTATCATCAAGAACTGTTTAGTTATTGCTCTGTTCGACGCCTAAGTAATGATCATATTCTATTCTGTGCCAACTTGAAACGAACAACTTCTTACAAACTTGAAACTACTTACTGGAAATATCTGTTTATTCCTATGAATATAAATGATTAAAAAGTGAAAATGTAGATGAAAGTTCTTCAAAACCTCATATTGTCTGTACACATGGATATTTTGCAACGAAAACGCGATGTGCCTATCAAAATCTCAGAATGGAATTTCAAGAGAAATTAGTACTATTGTACTTACATCTCCCATGTTGAATCTCGCCATAGTCAACTTCTGACGAAAGAACTGGAGGAATTCATAAAGATTCAGAATAACTGAAGAGGAACTGATACACTATAATTACACAACATAATGGTAGCTTCGTATGCGCATCTAATTTGGTAATATGTACATACATGTGTAGGCGTAACAAGTTACCGCTCCACAGAACTTTACCGGCGGCCTTGCAGCAGTCACGAGGCAATCATTAGCCAAAGACAACACGCATAAAAAGCATAAGTGTCGACCATAGACGGCGGACCGCGTAAATTTACCATTTTTATTGTACCCGCTATTTTTACCACTTTATTTTTACCATTTTAGTGAGCACGCGCCTCCCTAGTGTTGCTTTTTGTCCCGACTCAGGGAAATAAACGAGTGGCTGACTGACTGCACCTATTTTAGTTTTGTGTTTTTTAGACAACATTATGTGAAGTTATTTCGGGTTATATCATTCGGAGAGACACAAATGGGTTTAATAGACGATCAATGTCTTAGATATATGGTAACTGGTGTAGAGGTAATCCATCTTGATGGAGTACAGTCCCAACATAAAAGTAATCTCGCAACTTTTTAATTGAGCTAGCTATAAAATTCTAAAATCTCTCGAGAGAGGTAATTTAGGTCGAGATACTAATAAAGGATTGGAAATATTTTTTTCGGGCAGAAATAACACACTTACCTAAAATATGCATTTAGATCACCTGCTTTTTGGATTTCCACATTCACGTAGGGTTAGGTGCCAGCCTGAAAAATGAAATGAAAAATACCTATTTAAGAGCCGATAATGTTATCGGCTCTTAAATAGGTATTTTAGGGTTAGATCGGCTAATTTACTGTTCTAACAAAAGTAATTTCTTAACGAATATTTGGAATGTTACTGACTACTTCAACTATGATATATATTTTACCGGAACTGGTTTATTATGGAGCAGCACACTTATCAGCATCAATAAATCAAACAAGACTAAAGACACCGTACTTTAACAATACGACGCACGGCGAAAAAGATTCTAAGTTTTTTAAGAGCAGTGCTCCCACCTGCTGCTGTCGCGTGCCCAAAAACTTTACACGAAAAGCACCCCTATAATAAGGAGTTTTAAGCTCGATTGCGCTTGTAGGGAATATGTGCAACTAAGTTTTTTAGATAAAAAACTATGCGTCTGTCCCTTTCCCTCGTAGTGCATGGTCCTTATCTGTCAGGATGTTTAAGTCTGTTATCTGGCACACGTCTTGCCACCTTGCCTCGGTTTCGGGGGCAGGCGGCCGTGTTTTACCAGGGTAACTATAAATTGGGCAACAACAACATCTTTGTCCCCTCAACATTCGCAGTAAACTATAAAGTTTGCCAACGAGGCAGGTGGCACACTATCTGACATCACTGCGACATTGTTAATTAACGTAAATAATGTTGAATTATAGTTTAAGTTGGCTGATACCATCTCGCTAATGTTGATTTAGGAATTCTTGTTTACCGCACATGCCCTAATGACAGATCGGAGATTGGACATAAAGTTGATCTGCCATTTTATGTTGGTGCTCTCAATTTTATGGCTTTTGTCTACACACAGATATAAAATTGTCGTAATATGTATTTCGTTACCTATAACGTTCGTTATTCATAAAGAAGCCTCTGTCCAGAGTGAAAATGAGCGCTGAGATTCCTTTGTCTCGAGAGCAGGCGCGCCCCATCCTCCGGCGCGCTCTTCAAAGGACCCAACTCTTTGAAGACGAGAAACCACAATTAAGCCTTGCCGAAGTGAATTCAAGGACGCATCACTTTGCTCGCAAATAAAAGGTATTCGTGAAACACTTCTACTTTTTTTTTCTTTCGCACAGACGTGTATTGTTTGAAAGGCTTATTCAATGCTGTAAACAAAAGAACCCTTTCACAATCGACGCAAGCGTTGTTCTTCAGACAACCCTTTCACTTTATTTGAGTCACTGTTATATTGATGATTATGTAGTATTGGATAAGGTTACAGTGCGTAGGGCCGTCATTATATAATGCAGCATTCTTCGCTGGGTTATTCATAGACGCTATTATATTTTCCGTGAGCAGTGATGGCGCAGTGGTAACGGACATGACTTACGAGTTAGAGTGAGTAGGTCGTAGGTTCGAACCCAGACAGGCGCTTTACTTTGTGTAAATTATTTCCTCACTACTGCTCTCAAAACGGTGAAGGTAAACATCGTGAGGAAACCGGCATGTCCTAGAATCAAAAATTCGAAGACATGTGACGTCTACCAACCCGCACTGGGCCCGCGTGGTGGATTACAGCCCACTCCCTCCCACTGAGAGGAGGCCTTTGTCCCAGCCGTGGGCACATATCGTCGACCGTAGCACAGTGGGCTGAAAATCGGCTTTCATAGACATGGAACCTGCAAGAACCCGATGTCGAATTTTGCGATATATCTCAATTAGATTCCGAATTTGAATCAGAATCAGAATGTAGTGATTGTGACTACAGTCCGCGCGCGAGCTCCGAGGAATCGGTGGCTGAGGAAGTGGGCGGGTGTGCGCCGCGCCCGACCGTCGCTCCACCCCCCGCACTCTCCCAGTACTAGTGTCGACCTTGATGCGAGAACACGCTTATCGAGTCATTTTTAATTTTGCGATAGTAGGTAGTGTTATTTTCTAATATAATTAGTACTGCATTTATAATTATGTTGTTTTGTCACGATGTAATGCGATTACCGCCTTATATGTGCGACTTGAACCCAATAGAGCTCGCATGGGCAAAAGTTAAAAGGCTCGTGAGGGAACACAACATTACTTCAGATTTTTCTCTGACGAGACTGAAGGAGATCACCGAAAAAGCTATCACGCATGTCACAAAAGAAGATTGGTGTGGATATGATAAAAATGTTTTAGCATTAGAGGAACATTACTGTCAAAGGGATGGCTTAATGGAGAATGTTGTCGACTCATTTATTATTAAAGTGCGTGAGGAGAGTTTATTTTCATCATTTTTTTTTTATTTCAAGTACATAATACCCTCATAAAATGATTTCATGAAGTACACTCGCGCGGAGGCTCAAGATGTATTAGTATCGACAGTGCAATATCGACTAAATCACAACTCTAGCTCATTACGTCAACATTCCTTATCATTCCTCGGAGCTCGCGCGCGGACTGTAACAGTAGGTTAAGATGTTTTTGTTTATTTACTAACTTTTTATTAGTTTTACTTTTGTTATTATTAATTTAGGGCATGGCTGTAAATAATCAATTATATTTTATTTTTAGAATGTATTTAGATTATGACTATCCTATTTACGGTTAGGTACTATTTTTGTTCTATATTTTTTTATACAAATTAAACATTTAAATTTTAAATAGTTTTATTGTATAAAACTATTTAAAATTTAAATGTAAGTCATATTTGTAGTTATATATTGATTATATGTTTAACTGTTATTATAATGATAATAACCCATTAGGCACAGTGATTCTGTAAGTTCCTCTGGAGAACGATTAGTAATCAGCCTAAAAACCCTTCATTGTCATAATAAAACTTAAATTAGGTGATCAGTGATCACCTACCTATTAGGCAATAGGTAGGTACCTATTAGCAATAATTCTCGGTAATTGTTATAGGCTAAAAGGGTCAGGCTTCTGATAAAGTCGAGTATTAGTTGTCAACAATTTAAGAATTGTTTTTTTACGTGTAAATGCTGTTTTTCTGGTAATTAGTTTAAAAATCAATGATTAAAAAAGCGGCTCACGATGGCCTAGACTATTTTGCTATATATTCTCAAATGCGTAATTCAATTAATTTATAATCGTTATAAATGAAGAAATAAAAATAATAAAATTATTTTTAATTTTTTCTTTTTTATCGCACCTCTGCCATAAAAGTGAAATATATCAAAAATTGGCAAAAAAAAAATAGGAGATTTTTTGTGTGAAAGAATTATTATGCGCAAATATGCGATAGCTGAGATATTGAAGATTTTATGATAATTCCCATACAAGTATTTTGAAAAAAAATCAAAAGTCTATCTTCCACTATTTTCTATGACGTCATACCAATTATACCTCAAGGTCATGATTGTTTTAACCAATTCCAATCAAAAAATTTGACCAATTCGAAAAAAATATCGAATGTCTATGAAACCCGATTTTCAGCCCACTGTGCGTAGGTTCAATTGAGGTAAGGGACAAAATACGATTTTTCAGGAGAGGCCGACAAAGTTTTTTTTCGGACTAAATCGCCCATAACTTTTTTTATTATTAACCTTTTTCGGGTCTGATTTCACACATAAACTTGTATTTTAGTGCTCTATCTACTTGTGTAACATTTATTTAAATGAGTTAGCTATTTAAGAAAATAAATGTCCCTCACAACAACGTATTTTGTTAGTAATGTCCCTTACTGACCAAGTATCTTGTAGGCCCGTCTCTTACATTAAACTGACCTCTACGTTGGATCCAATCTATTAATGAAAAAGTAGTGTAAAGGACTTGTTGAAAAAATTTATGAAAAAAATACAGTGTAAAGAGTTTTTTTACAGAAAATGAAGTACACACTTTTGACGTACGTAATGGTAATTCGTTGATTGGGAAGACCCTTACCTTATTTGAAGTGGATTGGCGGCGATAATTACACCATTTCAAGTTCCTATATTGCATAGTTTTTCAGATACATTGTTATTATGGGGCTGATTCGAAATTTGGATCCAAAAATCATTAGAGTCCTTACTCTAATGATTTTTGGATGTTAAGAAAAATGATCTTAAGAAAAATGTCCCTTGACATTTTTCTTAAGCTAAAATTTTTTCATATTCACCATTCGATAGAGCGAAAAATTCTGAACAAAAACAGTTTTGTTCAGAATTTTTGTATACTATATATAAAATATATATAGTATACTCAACTCATTTTGGGTATTTTGTCCCTTACCTCAATTGAACCTACGGTCGACGATATATAGGTTGATTATGATTATATCTTCCTGTATGTCTTACATAACGATTGGTCATTAGGTTTTCATGGAACTTAAAAGAGTCGCCTTATAATAGTTTGTGCTTAAAACAATTAAAATCGAGAGTATCGTATTTTCGCTGGGTGCTTTAGATATAGGTAATGAAGCGAATAATAAACTATCGCGCAGACCTTATTTTGGCAATTTGACGTCATTTAAGGGAGCATTAAAAGCGAAAGTAAACAAAAAGGGTCCAGAACAAAGTGGTCCGATATGCGCAAGTAATTCGTCCTATTGCGTTGTTAACTGAAACAATACATATTTTATACCCGTTTTGCAAACTGGGGCACAATGACGCTTTATGACGCCTCCGACGCATTGTTCCATATAGATAAAGCCTTGCGAAACTTTTTGCACCAGCAGTTAACAATTATTGACAATAGACATCGGATATCGAGAAAAATCACCAGGTTGGTTGCAATAAAAAAGCGAGGCCACATTAACGTCTTCTGTTTCTCGCAAAAAGTTAGCCGGCAGTTATTTCGGCGCGACCATTTATATTGTTTTCAAGAAATCATATTTTTAGGTAAAAGTTGCCAAGAATAATTGCCCAACATAGGTAAACTTGATGATTGTTTGCGTACTATTGTGATTCGATCCCTTCCGTGTGAACGACAGATGTGCGCTCGCCACGGAATTACAAAAATTGTGAATATTTTTATTCACATTAAAGCGCGCTCGGCCGTTACGAATCAATCGCACACAATGAAGCGAATTTCTACCAGTTTTTTTTGTATTTGTGTGCGATTTTGATGTATATTTCTAGTAAACTTTGGACAAAATCTGGTTTTCCTTTATTATAATAAAAGGGCGGTTGATCAAGAACCGATATCGTTACAACAATCTTATGATTGATTACAAACTTGTTTGAGTAGATTGACACCTCAATGGAACGTGTCAAAGTTTAAAGTGATAGTTGTGTTAATTACGACGTTTTTATTTGTAACAATTAAATAAATTTTCATTAACACGCCAATCAATATGTCGACTTTTGCAATTTTAGGGAATAGTTCGGTTTTCGATATTGCAAAGTTCTTTTGTATTAATTACTTTCTGTCAGTTATAAAACCAGCAGGATCAGTGATACAATGTAATTGAAGTTACTTCATACTATCAAACCAATTCACCTCAATGGATAGTAATTAAATTCACCTATTGCCTTTAGGGCAGCATGGATAATCTATTCTTTTGATTTTTTTTCTAAGATCCAAAAGTCCGTTACATTTATTCGTCTCAACCCCAGCAAAGTAAGTTCTCATATAAAATTCTCGGCTTTTACGAGAGCCTACATCGTGCAGGTGAGAGCGACAATCGAACAAGAATAAAGTATAAAATATCGCCTCCAAAGGATTCGCATTGAATATTTATCCCTAGCCGCGTAGCCCTGTCCGACTGCCCTTTGTTCTCGACGGCCGTTTAAACTTTTGATTCTGCAACTGGCAACAGTCAACTGGACCCTCGGAATTAATCAGGATAGCCGACAGGGTGAACTAACCATTTAAATATAGACTCTACGTTAGTCTACATTTGGTCCAAAAAGGAATGATTGTGCAGGGGTGTATAGGCCGTTCATGGCGCGGCAGGTGGCTATTCCATACTTGCGTCACGGGCTCTCCCCTTCCGGGTGTGATGAATAATTCCCTTTTCTCCGGGAGAATTGTCGTTGCGAACTATCCCGGCGACTCGATACGCACCGTCGGCCGCTCCGCATAAATGTGAATTATATCCTACACTATCCCACTTACAGAAGTCCTCTTTTTATTTCAACGCTAAAGCTGGATTTATGTTTTCCCCCAACTGAACATTACGACCGGTTACGTGTTATTTGGCTACCAGACAAAACATATTCTTGTTATATAATAGTACATGTTTATTTATAGAATAATCTTTATCTATTAACTATTTATTTCATTATTATGGGTTAGATTGTTTATCTGTAACATATCTTTGCTGCCTTGGCAATGTGTTTACAAAACGCGTACAGTTTTCTCTGGTGAATTGGTGAAATCTCTGACAGATGAATATCATTGAGATAACCAACTATAAGCGTACCCCCGTACATCGAATCAGTTGTTAATTAGCTAGAAATAAATGTATCGCCTTAAAAAAGCTTTCAATTAAAAAGAGAACATAAAGCTGCTACTGGGTACATTAAAATGCCATCCCCATTCCTGTATGTGAATTAAAAACATAATTTATGGTTACCTTGATTGAAGACCATTATATACTTACAGATTTCCTCTGAAACCCATATAGTAAGGTAAATATGATAGTACAACTTTAGGTAGATGGACCGTCTCCGCCGTAGGTATCCGCAGTGATCGGAAGACGGTGTACATTATGTAAACCGTTTATTTGTAAATGTTGGCATTTTCCCGTTCACAAAGGATTAATGCTATCGCGCGGGCATTGTGGACGCGGTCCGGCGGCGGGCGGCGGACGGTCACTGCTCGATCACTCCTTCTTTCAGCCCATTCATAACGTCTTTCAAACGTCTGGGCCCCTTTGTGCGCCCGTCGCACTCCTTCCAGTCGAAACTGTCACCTTTTGTATCACACGACTCTTCGTCCGCTGTCAAACGCCTTGCACAAATTCTAAAATAACATCGACATACATTTTTTGTAATGTCCCTGTACAAACTTTAGATAAGTTCGCGTTGATCTTTGTCTGATGCAAACAACGGACGTGTCCTGTCGCTTATCTATGGGTATTGATCATGAATGGCTATGGAATAACCATAAACCTAAAAGTAAACTGAAAAAATGTTGCATATCTGATCCGATAAGCAAAGATTCATAACTCCGTGTATCCTTTCCTTAGAAAAACATTTCGAATATCTCAATAATCATAAAACTCAAAAACATCTAAGCCATATTTGCTTTTGATTATAATGGTTTAACATTCACAGCACATCTCCAAACGGACTTGACAACTTAAAGTGATAAATATTTTTTATCCTCTAACGAAAAGATCAACAATTTAAAACCCATTAAAACATAAAAAAGAATATTGGAACACAAAACCAACGTATTCAAAACATTAGTACAATGCGAAGAGTTCACGAGATGAGACTTAAAGCAAATCATCTTACGCGGTGTGAGGACGCCACACAATACAATAGGTGCTCAGCTTGACATCAATTCGCAATTTTTAAAAAATATAATAGTTCTGCACTCGTGCCGTCGCGCACGACACGACATGACGCGTGGTATTGTGATGCAGCCAAATGCATAATGTGTGAGCACATGCCGTTTTTTACCAAAAAATGTGGATAAAACTGACCTACCAACGACTATGTAACGGGAATCCGTTGGACGGTATCTATTGAATATTTTTTGACCCGTAGACATGGACAACAAATAGAACGTCCAGGTGCGAGTTCGCATAAAAGATATTATTATATACACTACCCATTGTTAAAAAGATTAGAATTTTACATTTTGATGTGATGTTTTTTGTAGAAATGTACGAGGTTGGGGTCAATCTTTCCGGTAATCCTTAGGGCTGTTTGTCTACGAGAATATTTACAAAGTCCCAACTTTAAACATGATAACCAGACAACATGTTTCAAATTCATTGATTCGCTTAAATTAGAAAAAGTAACATATAACTTTCATAAATATAGGATATATGACAGCCAATCCACTCTCTCACACGAACCTAGGGTTCGATAGGGTGCTATAAGCAATTTGCTTCCCGTGGCGATAAGGTTGCGTACACAGAGACCAAACCTAAGTATAAAATGTGTATATCTCCAGAGATCAAATACCCCTAATATCAGCAGTGCGATTCTGTAACCATCTCACCGTGAAAACTTAGGTGAAGCGAGCGTGGAGTGTGCTCTCAGTGTCATCCCATCTGATACTAGGGATTGACCAAGAATACCTTTACAATCATAATAGAGATTTTGATAAAAAAAAATATACTAATTCTACGGATCAGTTTATATAATATCAAAGCTACTATTTTAGTTGCCAAAACATTACTATTTTGTGGGGTTACTATTTTGTGGGGTTTTGTTGGGGTTTGTGGGGTAATGCAAATAAAGATTGAGTATTGAGTAAAATAGCAAAACAGAAACTTAATCAGAATCTTAATGATGTTTATTTATTTTTCTTTTTTTCCTAGACTAGTCCTTATATAGCAATGCTAAGCAACCAAAATACTAGCTTTGAAATTATATAAAATGATCAACAGAATTACCATAAAAAATATTACTAAAATCTCGATTTTGATTGTAAATGTTTGCTTAGTCAATCCCTAGCATCAGTCGGTTGACACTGACAGCTCACTCCACGCAAGTTTTCACAGTGAGATTTTTACAGAATCGACATGCAGGACATACATAACAGGTTGATCATTTGATTTAATTGTACATATCAATTTTCGACCTATAAGTACTAAAAAGAAAAGCAGTGTCTCCTGTTTAGTGTATTCTTGCTAAAGCTTGCAATGTCTCTCACTATAATTTATTAACAGGAAAATTAATCACATTTTCAATATATTTTTGATTACTCACTTTAAAAGTGGTGAGACTCAAATTAATGTTCGTCCAGTGCTCCTTGGTCAGTCACGCTACCCCTTGCGAGAAAGCATAAGAAAAAATCTTTCAAACTATGTCTCCGGAAAAGCTTTCACCGAGAAAAACGTACCAATGTCTGCCGAAAACGGTTTCAGCAAGTAAAAAATTACAGTACATAAGTAACAAGGAAAACACTCCTTCTCAAGGTTAAGGTTGTTCGTACTTATATGATCTCAGACTGTTACCTAACTTAACAGAAATCAAACATAACATTTATTTGGTGTTAGCATTCGAAGCTCTGTTGAGAGGTAAAGCCGCGGACACAACAAATCCTTCCCGGCACGATATCCGCTCTTCGATACTATGGCAAGCTATGAAAGTACAGTGTGTGACCAGAAGTGGAAAACTCAATAAAAGGAAAATTATTATTAAACTACACTATATGAATTATTATTTTCTTCACTAGTTTCAGTAGAGTTGAGATTAATTATTTTTCACTACAACAAATAAAACGCTGTATTCTTCTATGCAGCATCTAACTATCCTTATTGAAATAACTCTATTATTAGAAAAACTTGTAAAGACAAGTCTAAAGCTACAAATGATCATTTGTAACATGTTTCCGTTTTACCTTATTTAATGTGACAGTCTTAGTTTTACAAAACCATGACAACACGAGAAAGCAAAAAGTATGTTTTCAACCAAAAGTAAACCTCAAAATAAAAAAGAACTCCTAAAAAACTAAAAAGACTGGCAACACAGTCAGCGTCCAGCGGAGTGCCGAGCTCCGCAGCCCTCGCTCCTGCCACTGACAACACCTTTGACGCGATCCACACAACAGCCCTTGCGTAACCTCTCGCAAACCCTCCGCTTGTCCAATTTCATACACAAATCAATACACACAACTAACTGTTAAAGACGTTTCTATTTACTATTTGCTATTCGTACTTTACCCATTTCTAGAATTTTCATTCGTGGGATACTTCAAATCTGTCAAACTGATTCTTCTGTCCTAAAAATCGTGACAAGGTAATATTTTAGACTATTGTTACTAACCCAATGGATCTCTGTTATCTGAATAAATAAATAAATAAATATTTTGGTAGTATTTTAAAATAAAGCTTTACTCCCGCCTTACATGAGAGCATTTCTGTAAGTGCGTCACCTAAAATTACGAGCATCTCATAAGAAGGGATGCACTCGTAAGCTAGTACCCATAACGTGATTGACGTCCGATATCTTCCGAAAAAAAAAAGAAACTAAAAGCTAGGTAAAAAATATTGATCGGATTACTCAAATTGAAGGCCAGCTGTGGGACAGTTTGCGGACGCCGCACTTTTTTCAACGATTCGCAACAATCCATCAATACTACACCATTCAACAACTTCCGATCTCAAAAGTCCAATTTCATTTCAATTCGGACGTATCTAATTGTGAATTCATTAATCTTTAGCTTCACATCTCCTGCCACTTGTGTCTGGTCAGTTGTTGACAGGAAATCGATTTAGTTTTTTTTTACAAACAAATTAATAGAGAGCTACGAGTTCCCAGAACCATTAGCTTGGTTACATATTGTCTGTGGCACATTTGGTGGGATATGGGATACCTACTATCTTTTACATGGCTAACATGACTTGCTAAACTGTAATCTAAAAGTTAGGAGGATTTCAGCAGCTAGAAAACAAAATTCGTATTAGTAATACTAGTAGAAAAACTATTTCAAATTTATAGATGTTTCTAATTAATATTACCACTCGACAGTGATATGTCTGAATTTTTGATACCATATTTAGTTTGTTGAAAGTTTATGTTAAGATATAATATTTTTATTTTTTCATAAGTATTATTTAAACTGTATTTTAGTTAATTTAGTGCTTCATTGTAATTGTTAATATTATATAAATGTACCCCTTTTTATAAAAATCTAGCTTATCCAGTGTATAATATGTATATCTTTATCGTATTAATAAATAAATCTTTTCATTAACATAACCATTTTTAATCTTATGCTGAAATCATGAAGAGACGCTGACGACGAAAGCTGGCACAAAATAATTAAGTAAGCACACGTTATCACATAATATTGTTTGAATTTATTAAATAGATTGCTTGACAAACATTCCGCAATGTTTTTTTTATCAAGCTACCTAAATCACATAAGCGTGTTTCACGCGTCCGTAAAAAGTGTTTCAGATAACTGCACTTTTTATATAAATATCGACAAAATTGACATCTCGAACTTTTGAGGTTTTTAATACCCGTTTCCTGTCCAATACGACACAGAATAGAATGTTATAGAAAACATTAGTGTCAAAAGAGCATTTAATACAGATTTACCATTGTGTGGGCGACGTCACTCAAAATTATATTAATGTCGAAGTTTGATCGTAAAAGGACAACACACGGTAGGTAGGTAGCTATTAAATATATTGTTGAACATTAGCAACGCGTAAACACGTGCACGATGTTTTGGGAACAATCGTTTGTGTCACAATTATTCAGAATACTTGACGAAATACTTTCAAATCAAATCATTTATTGGTTTGCAAACATGAGCACTTAGTACATAGGTGTTTTATTATAAGAGTCTTCCATGTTCTACCGTGACAAAGGCATGCAAAACATAATTTATTATTACTTAATCTACACAAATTTAACGATATTATAATTAAAAAAAACAATTACGAGAATGAAGTAATAAAATATCATTTGAATTACAGTAAAAATGTCACAATAATACAATAATGGCAAATGTCCACTAAGGTTACAGTTATACATAAAAAGAGTTCAAATATAATGTTAAATGTCATCAAGGAATTTAAAAAAAAATGGCAAATGGTATAATAGCATGTCAATCATTGTCACTTTTAATCCTGTGAATTAATGAACTGGCCCGTTTTAGCTGTATCTTATTTATCTTGATCTAAACACCTAGGCAAAAGCTTTTGCAATATTTTTAGTTGCTCTACTAATGCTCGATGAAATGTTTTTTTTTTTATTCTGTAAATAGGATATCGGAATCACTTTCACACGTCAAATTATAAAAAAAATAAGCTTGATGAGGTCGGCCTTTCCTATCTGACTACTCTGAAATGAAAGGCCAAAACAAACTCAGAGGACACAGTCTCTTTTAAAGTCCAGACGTAATCTTGGTTAGATCATATGATATTTATGCAAATAGGCAGCACTAAAGCTTTCTTTAATTTAATTGTCATTGATAAGTACCACATAAGCTGTTCTACTATTTTCTTTTCTTAATAACTATTATTTTATTTTTATCAAAGATGTTTGTGTTGTACACAGGCAGAAGGTACACCTTCTACATACAAATATCAAAAATTGCACAATTATTCCTGGTTGCAAACTTTTTGCTTCGGGTCAACATAAAGCCACAGAATATTATATTTCTCTCGAAAGAAAATATCCTATTTCCGCATCTTCCTACAACAATGAGTGCGCCAACAAACTATTCAAATACCACGCAGGCGTTCGTACACCCAAATATTTTTTGCCCACAGCGAATTAATGGATAAGCAAAACCAATGCAAAATAAAAAATAGCCTTATTAAATGTTGGTTTCGCGTAATAACACGTTGGTGGTTTTTTCTTTGTTTCCAAGAGCCGCGCCAAGATATCCGGTTACGGCCGTTAAATATTTTGCCTCACGATGAAAGGGAAACTTGTAGTTTTTTCTATGAGATTTCGTTTTTGCTCACTAAACGCGGAAGTTGCGTACACTTATGCAAAAGCTGGATTTCGGAATCGGTTTCGCTTTTATTCCCCCGACGAGATCCAAATAACATACAATTACACACGTCAACATTCAGAGTAACGAACATTTACGATAATTGCCATCTTATTGTTAAAACTTTATAACTGAATTGCTTTTTAAGTTTTCGCAGATATTCGTAATTTAACGTATTAAGTCAAATATCTACATTTTGCTGAATTCAAAGAATTTTTGCGAAGGAACATTTATCAAGCCCACAAAGAGAGTGAAACCTCTCTCAAAAGAGGCCTGCTCCGGACAGATTTAATTTGTTGCGAAGGCCTTTATAATTGGAACATAAAGATTGCGAGTAATTAATTTTCGCAGCGAGTCAGAAGCAAAGAGGCCGCGCATTGAGCCTGAGCGGCGGCACCACCGCGCCTAATTAATATTAATGACCCCAGGAGGCGCCGCGTCCGCGCCCGGACCGGCACCCGCAGCCACCTCGCGCTCTGCTTCCTTTGTCTGACACCTACGCATAGGACAATCGCGTCGATTTCTGTCTGATGCCTTTATATGCTTTCACAGGAATGTGAGAGCGTCCCGGTGTACGTAGGCGTAGCGGCGCACACGAGACATTGTTTGATTAGATATGTGCGAGGATGGATGGGCGGCGTTCGGCGTGCGGGCGGGGCGCGGTGACCGATGACACTCCGCTAAAAGCCGGACGGAAGCCGCGGACACCCGACTCAGGTTACACCAACCGTGGGAGACGACGCAACCATGCCAGGGTTGATGGCGAGCATGTTTGATATTACATCATTTAAAATGTTTGCAAAACAAAATCATGCTTACCATTCCGTTTGGATTCCGTTAGAACAAAATCAATCAACTTTTAAGTCTGCCTTTTTTTTGCATATTTAAAAATAATAAAATGATGTTTTGGCTAGCCGGGTTGTAAATTAGTTAAACAACGAAAGGCATTATTATTGATTTATGCAGTTCACCGTAACAAAAAATTGTGGAGTACTTGTCCCGTGCCTGCATGTGGTGACCGCAAACGGCCGCATTTCCTGCTAGTGCTAGCAAACATTGCATTGTAAGTTTTTACAAACTCTCCCACAGCTCAATCGTCATGAGTCCAAGAGAATAGGAAAAGTAACAATATATGTAAAAATAAAGAAACGTAAATTGTGCGTAGTGCCAGCCCTGTGATTATTGCACAAGCAAAAGATGAGCGATATTCCGCGAGTTCTTCCTGCGGGCCCATATGCGAGCCGTCTCATCCACACTTAGCTATGTATAAACAAAAACCACCGTCACGTCACACATCGGTTTTTGTTCACACTCTGATTCCCTTCTGTCTACCGAAATTATCAAGCAGGGTTCCTACCCGACCCACCTTAATGTATAACAAATAAATGACTATTTTGTCCTACGGAAAGATTTTAGCACAACTTCAAAATTATTAATGGGTTCGTTTCTACTCTCTATTTAAGATCAAAGCTAAGAACGAGCGTATTTTAAGTGATCTTTTAATGGTCCATCAAGCGGTACGGTCCGCGGATCGACAATACTTAAATGTGGAAATTTACCGAGAATTGAGACCTTACAGTGATGGAAACCAACGCACATACTATCCATCTACGTATTTTTACTTACGAATAGAAAATTATGAATTTTTGATGATTGCGCATGGTCAGTAACTAGCGTAGCACGTCGTAGCACGGGTCTACAAAGTATTGCACAAACTCTTTTAAGCTTTTTTAAGTAAAATATTTTTGCTGAACAAACTATTTAAACTTGATGTGTTTCCAGAGATGTGACTTAACTTAGATACAAATATTTGAAATACAGATACAATACACCAAATACGTATTTTTATCTTAGATTTAAGATAAAAATACGTATTTGGTATATCTTAGATTTAAGATAAAAATACGTATTTGAAATACTTTTTAAACTTTAATTTTGTACTTTGTATTTAGATATTTATATTCTTTTGGTATCTTAGTATTTTGTAAATACTAAGTTTGAAAAGATAGGTACTTTTTTTAATTACGTATACATCAGTCTAAAGAGTTTAAATGTTTATCCTAAAATATAATTAAATTGTTTTTAAACATAACACATGTTTGCCGAGTTCCGCCCCTGTGGAGTGACTTCTCTTTTAGGGGGATGATAATGATACCTCATAGAAGAAAAATGAGTCATAAAACGTTTGAAGAACTGGTCTTACTTAGTTTCAAATAAAACCTTAAAAATATAATACATTTTCGGGATTAATCACTTGATCAATGTTTATAATTAATTAAACAAGTTAAATAAACCTTAAAATTTGATAAATGTATGTGTTCTTTCAAAAAGTATTTTATATCTTAAAAAGTATTTAGCAAATACGTATTTTGTAAATTGTATTTCAAATACTATTTCCAAAAGTATCTTGTACCTGTTATTTCAAATACATTACTTAAAGATATCTTGCATCTTGTATTCTAGATACTTTGAGGTATCTTGTACAGTAAACGCTCAGAAGTCCTTAAGCACGCTAAAGCTCACATTGCCATGAACAGTACGAGCGCGATACAGTCAGTGCGTGTGCGAGTGATGTCTCAACATTCTGCAGATGACACACACTAATGAACTGTCGTCGTAATAGACGAAATAGCATGATATTTCTGTTGCATTTACAATACGCGTCTGTTCTTACCATAGCATTGCTAAAATTCGCAAGCATCTAATATGTGCTGCTAGCTATTTGCGCTAAGCAACAGGTTCGCGATCAATGAGGTCTGTGTTCGAATCTAAATTATTAGTTAGCCGTTTTTTTGTTTCTTTGAAACCATCATAATGTTAAGTAAAAACTTATTAGGTTTATGTTTATTTATAATGTATTCATGCTTATTATCATTTTATAAGAAGCAAATATTAGTTATTGTATTATTATTTAAGTATTTATGTGATATTTAATTTATTTTTTCGGTTTTGGAAGGTGGAACTAAAATAGTCGTGCTAAATCATAACAAAAATGTTTATTCGTTTTATTTATTTATAAAATTAAAAATTTTGATGACAATAATTGTGACGTCACATTCCTACTTAGATAAAAAGAAGTTCTCTTGTAACCGTTCATAAGATTTTTTGTTGTATACCCACTTAGTCAATTCATAATAACATAACAAGGAAAGGATGTTCTAATAACACAAATATAATTGTTGATACCCACTTATTAGAGGTATCGGTATTCAGTAAAGTTTATTGAAAAGTAATAATATGATTTAGACTTTATAAACATGTTTTTTTTAATGTAACGTCACAATAAATGTATTGAGGTAATAGCTTAATTTTTCATTTTCTTGACGAAAAGAAGATTGAAACTAAACCTCAATTGTGTAAGGTCATTAAATAATACGGATATGCTAATATTACTAAATATTTAGTTACACCG
This sequence comes from Eremobia ochroleuca, assembly GCA_949629135.1. Taxonomy (NCBI): domain Eukaryota; kingdom Metazoa; phylum Arthropoda; class Insecta; order Lepidoptera; family Noctuidae; genus Eremobia; species Eremobia ochroleuca. Next base: position 13,250,359 of record OX451392.1, read on the forward strand.
TCTAATTATAAAAACCAAAACATTTAGATATTAATATTTTGTATAACTACATAAAAGCTAGTTCTCCTGGCCCTGCTGCACTCATCCATCCCCACCATATTACATCGCAATTCGACCTGACTCTGTATTAGGGCATACGTTTTTATCACACCAGCGAGTGTTATCCTTGCGCCATAAATGAAGCCTACCCTTATGGCTGGATTTAAATGTCTTTTGATCTGAAAATATGGTAGTATTCCAGTCAAAATCTAAATAATCCCGTGCGAAACGTAATCGTTCTTGTTTATGTCGTTCTGTCAACAAGGGCTTCTTAGCTGGTCTTCTGTGCAAGCCTTCAGCGTGGGGGGCACGGCGAAGAGTTTGCGATGAGGTGTCGAATAGTTCAGCAAAGTGTCTCGTTGGTGTGAATCCATTAAATTCATGCTCGCCCACCGTATGTCGTCGCTGTGCCTCACTAATAAGCGCCGGCTTTCCACTTCGGCCTTTCTCTTCCTCGTATCTTTTGATCCAGAGTACAGTATTCCTCTAAAACAAAAAAAAAGTGAAATTAGGCAGCTGTAACAAAATACTAAAGTGACTTCATTTTAATATAATATAATAATATTTATTTAATATAATACCTATTCAAATATTACAACTTTGCATTTATAAATCCAATAATAAACACTAATTATTTATCTTTTAGGCCCCATGATGGACTTAATAATCAATAAAAAGAATCATCCATTGTCAACAAATAATAGGTATTTTCAAATAAAAGTTTAAGTTACAATTCATTAATATTAAATACTCACATTCAGTCCGGTTTCATTAGATATTTGTGTTCTATTAAGACCACTTTTATGCAGCCCAATAATCGTCGCCCTCGCCTCAATATTAATATTTGCCTGCATATTGAGAATAATCAATACCGCTATCTATACCACACGTCACTAACCAACAACTACAACTAAAACGACAACGGTTAAATATTCATAAAACTCATGTCTACCTCACAGAAATCTAAATTCTTTATTAAGGTTTTTACGATCTACCTTCTTAACTTTACAAAATGTGTGAACAAAGCGAACAAGATAAAGAATATTATATTTCTGTCCCATTTCTTCCAATCGAGTAAAAACTTGCAAAAAGTCTACATATTCGGCGTGAGATTCGAACTCACGGCTCACTGATTCGCGCATCTATCTGCAGGCACTTAGGCGCTAGGCCACCTTGACTTGTGTTTTAGCGTTGAAATTATGAACTACAATCACTTGTTGACGACAATGATGATACATGTGTCTATTCTTGAAAATAGAAGGTCGTAAGTCAAAGTAAACGTCAAGCTAATGCTTTGTGAGAATGCCTATGGACTTTTGGAGGCCACTGTACATATCTACTTTTTTTTTTTCTATTACTTTAATTATCTAATGCACTGCTTCCACAGCACACTGCATGCACAGCTTCCACATTCAGATCAATGTAACCAGCGGTATCCCCAACTCCTGTCATACAGGTTGTCCTAGTTCTGGGGTTGAGACCGCAGTGACGTAATGTATATTGAAGTAGAAATAAATTTATTATTATTATCTCTGTGTGTTTCATTATATAGGTCAATAGTGCTGACGTCTCATTCAACATTTTTAAAAAATGCGGCGTTTATCAATGGGAATGATTAAAAGTAACATTTTGCGCGGCTTCACTTGTACAATACCCAGAGCAAATGTAGGTAAGAAGGTTATAATCGAGCTTAAAGTGGGTTAAGCAAAAAGGGCCATACGTTTTATTGTAAAAAATCCTTTGAGACGCATAATGTGCACGTGTGCGCGCGCTCGAGTGCAGGCGAGCGAAAGTCTTCGCGTGCGATGTGCAATGCACCAGCAACACGTCACGACTTTAGTATTGGCATTGCAGCTTACAATGTTAATTTATATGTAGTTTAAAGTTTACTTTTAGGTTAAGTTTCTGTTTTGATATTTATTACCTCTTTAGTGACAGATCGGTCGTTGTACGTTGAACCCATACAAGCGCATTACTTTGTGTAAATTATTTATCACCAAAGCTCTCAAAACGGTGAAGGAAAACATCGTGGGGCAACCGGCATGTCCTAGAAGCAAAAATTCCAAGACATGTGGCATCTACTAATCCGCAGTGGGCCCGCGTGGTGGATTACAGCCCACTCCCTCTTACCAAGAGGAGACCTGCGTCCCAGGAGTGGCTACATTATAGGCTGGTTACTGGCGGGTCGACCACTTATCAATAAGTTGGTGTGATTTATCTGATGTGAGAAATACATAGCCACTATTTTGATACGTTTCAAGCGAGATCCTGCCCAAATATTATATAATCTCAAACTCTCAATGCATAAATAAACATTTATTCACGCAGAGATGACTTTAGGAAGGGTTTAATAAAACTTTAAGTTATAAGTAATTTCATGTATAACAAATTGAAACTTTTTCAAATGCACTTTGTGTATTGTTGCAAGTATGTATTTTGACTAACATGTTGTGAGTTCTCGTTTGCTTACGATTCTCTGCGGTATCGCAGTGCAATGAAGCGATGGTTTGCTTGCGTTACCCGGGACCACTAGAGTGTGAAATCACCCGTTCACGTACTATTGTTAAGGGCTTGTACACATGCCGACAAAGTCCTTTTAGGCATCACTGACTGTACTAACAAGAACTTGAAGAGATACATGTTTAATAGAACACTCGACTATTATCCACTCGAAACCAACTAAAATGCATTTAAAAAGGAATTTGGTTGAACATAATTTTAAGTACATAATTTATCGGGAAATTGTTGAAAGAGTTTGCGGCTGTTTTATTGTGAAGCGGAAATGAAATAGGTAATATATAAATAAATAGGTAATAGTTTGGACATCTTCAACCGTCAAGCCAAGCTTGGTCCCGGCTCTCATTCGTAGATCTTTGACAGTCGTTACGGGTAATCAGAAGCCCGAGTCTGACAACCAGTCTTACCTAGGGGTATCGTATTACCCAGTAACTGGGTTGTGGAGGTCAGATAGGCAGACGCTCCATGTAAAATACTGGTATTCAGCTGCATCCGGTTAGACTGGAAGCCGACCCCAACATAGGTGGGAAAAGGCTAGGCAGATGATGATGAGTTTGGACATCTTCAAAACAAGAGTGAACGGGCATGTTCTGAGCATGCTCGTTCCATCATAGACCTGGTTTTTTTCCATCGCTTTCCATCAGACGTGATCGAGGTCAAGAGCAAGCCAAGACAGCATTAAAAAAAAACATTTTTATTGCAATCTTTAGTGGATTTGCAGTCTTCATATAATAATAATAATAATAATAAATTTATTGCATACAGTTCAGTGCCTAAAAATATACTAAAACTAAAATATTATAAAAGGTGCAAATAATCGTGGTTCGGATGTGCCGTGTTTGTTAGTGGACCGCCCGAACTAGGTTAATTTTAACCTGTGTTTCAGGCCATCACTTTACATTTCAGTTTTAAAGCGACAGTAAAATTTAAAATTAGCTAAACTATTACAAAAAAATATTCTATAACTATAACTACGAAAATAAGCTTATGGTACAATAATACCTAAAAACTATGTATGACAAGATGATATGATAAGATGTATGATATGGCAAGATACTAAAAGGTACGTACGCAAATTGAGCCTTTTGTCTCAGCAGTTTGTACTTTACTGCTACCTACTCTAAAGTGTATCTTTATGCGATAGCAGCCTTCATTCAGAAATATATTTGGAAAACATCAGTGGCAACAAACAGCAGGGTTATTGCGTAACACACTAACAGTAGCAATGGGTTTCCTTTTGACAGTTCAAAAACATTCATTGCGTTATTTAAGTTGTTGAGCAGACACATTTTTCGAACATATGGAGCAATGGATTAGCAATATGCTTCAAAATGATTCAAATTGAGAGTAATAGTGTGTTACGCAATTAGGGTGCAGGTAGGCTGCTAATAAACGTCTCATGGTTACAAGTGTTTTATTTACTTGAACTAAAAGTACATGGAAGAATAATAAACATCATATATCGAGTCATACGTAACCACGTGTAGGAATGATAACAATTGCTTAGAAACCGGAGCTCTCGCAATCCGATCTGACAAAAGACGCCATCGAAAGTGCAAGTGTTGCAATAATACTTCATTTCCACTCTTCCAGTTACGCATTCCGATATTTTTTTTCTATCATTCGTTTTGTTTGCCCGTCAGACGCGAGTTATAAATGATCGAAACTTGCGATATCGATTTTCATTATTACATCAATAAGTAACAAATAAAAATCTATGTTGTTTGAATTTCGACTCTATCTTTATGATTTTTAAGTTTAAAATGCGTCTCCCGGTTTGGTATTAGGACAAAAAAATAATCCTTACCTGAATACAAAGGAGAGATTTAGGTAAATTTGCTTGCAAAAACTATTTCTATGACAGCAAAATACAATCAAATTGTGCAAAATGGTTAAAAATTATATTCCTAGATTATACAGTGTAATGATAATTAGTAGGCAATCTTAAGAAACTAAAAAGAAAACTTAAAATATTTGAAACAATAACATGTGAAATCATTACAATGATGCCAGAAATTGCTTTCAGCAATTTGCATCATACATTCTAGTAATATCTACAGCTGTTGAAAGCTACAAACTATCAATCGATATAATTAATTGATGACAGGTATTTTATCTATGTAGGTACTAATTTCTACATATTGCTATTATTTCAAGGATCTAGTTTGTAGGTATCACTTGATAAAATGCACAAACAGCGACTACATAGTTAACCCAATATTTGTGCAATATTCCTCAAAGGGGTCAAAAACATTTGGCTTCAATTCGTTTTTATAAACACAAGATAGAAATGGATACCTACTGCATACTTAGTGAAAAACGATACATCCTTTCATTGGAGTATCCCAAAGGCGAGTAATTAACCCGACTTTTTGTGACTATCCCAGATACATTTGATTTATTTTTAGGCTCATTCGTAAAAGAAGAATTTGCAAAATATTACAGCCCATTCGGCGCAATAAACTCTGTTTCTCAATCTTGCATCAATTTTATCCCTATTTTATTTTCATCTTAAATTCTTAAATTATTATAATACAAGATACTTTTGCATGAACCTGTAAAGTAAAGAATTATATAAATTATATATAATTTATTATACCTACAATATCACAAATGACGCAGAGATCTTTAATAAAACTTTATTTAATAATTTTTAAATACGTCGACAATCCAGGTCGTATAAAACCTTTTCTTATCTATCGTCACGATGGATGCAAAACTTTGAGACACGCCACCGTTCGTTGGTCGGTCCCTTCAACGGAGGCGATTCAGGGAACGCAGTAAAAAGCGCAGGTATATTCGAGAGTGAAAGGGTCTGTGCAATACGAGAGCACCGCAGTTTCTCTCGGATACTGACCTTCGGGGGTTTGGTTTTTGTCCGATCAGATCCGCCACACTGATCCTTTGGCGAATGTTAAGCAGAAACACGTGGGAATATGCGCCCTTCGCCTAGATTGACGGAGATTGCGTTATTATTTGCATTCTGTGAATTTCTATTGGTATGTTGCTATCATTCTGTATACATCCTGATCGCTATCGGATCTTCAGTAAGTTGAGCTTTGATGTGTATGGGATACGTAAGACTTTTTAATTTTTACGTAGATACTTTTTTTTATCGAAAAAGTAAATAAACAATCAAAGCACCTATTATTAACTTAGACAAAACAAGAAACAACATTATGTAGGTGACTATAACGACAATATGATGTATGAGTTACCTACTGTGCACAAAGTAAGTATTAATATTACCAATCGATTCCAAACGTAGGTCTTTATGCTCCGTTCCTTCAAGAAAAAAAGTATGAAAGTAGTCACAATAACCCGCCGCCGTCAATACTGTAATAGTTGACGTAATCATTGTCAGTAGTTAGTTCCCACGCACACACAGCTCGCATGTTCTATATAAACAGCCAATCGAATCGGACCCTTTCCTACGTAAAATTTGAATGTTTGACGTGAAATTTTATTTGCGCAAACTTTTTTTTCTATGCAATGCGTCGATGCACTTTCTACGGAACGTATCGTGGGAATGCAGGTGAGGAAGGGTTTCGTAGGCGACACATTGTTCGCCCCCGACTTCAACCCGGTTGCACAAAAGTTAACTTAGCCTATTGTGGACACGTCAAGTGATGTTCGCCTAATAGATAATTTATAGCCGCCGCAGTCCGCCTCAGATGATCCAAACTTTAAAATATTAGGGTTGTTTTGGGTCCTGCGACATACCATATATCTTGGATCTCATATTTAAAGATTTGGTTAGATAATTTTCTTCGGCCTCTTTGTACCCAACCTTGCTATTTTTCTGCGTACGTTTTGTTTAATTGCTGCTTTTGTTTCTTTAATCGATTTTATTCGTACAAAGGACGTGACAAATTTTGTATGGTTTTTTTTTTTCAACACTACCGAATCGTTCTTCGACAAGGAATTTGATGTTACAAGAGAGAATGTCGATTTAATAGTAATAGACATCTGTATCCCTATCAGAAAGTGTAAATTTATAGACGACTAACTTCTGTCCGAAAATTCGTACGCATGAAATTTCTCGTTTTAAAATAAAATATATCCTGTGATAGTTTAGCTCTTTATAATATCATTAAAAACTTAGATTGTTGATAGACAACATGTAGAATAGTTTTTATCTTAATAAATAGCCTAATTTTAAATGAATACCAATAAAAAGCAATAGCGGGAGAACTCCATGAACAGGCAACATCTATATCATCAAATAGCGCAAGCATAATCCCTTTAAATGTATATGTGTAGAAGAGTATTATAACCGCGTTGACAAGCCCTCGACGCTCACAAGCAAGGTGGTACCTCTCTAATCCTCGTGTAGGTCCCAGCATCACGTCACATCTCCGAAACTACACTTTATGACACTTGCATAAACGTAACATCAACAAAGGTTAATTTTAACTGTCACCGGTTTAACGTCTATGTTCAAATGGTTCGTACAGATTAACAACTGCGATAAATTCGCCACGCACGCGCATGTTTCATTTGTAACGCTTAATTACACTGGGTGTTGAATTTGTTATTCCTAAATATTAGAATTACTACTATACGATACTGTTATCTTAAATTCAGAACCAACTATTGTAATACACACTTACCAACTACGAAAACCAATTTTATGAAGACTTAGCGAAGAGCTTTTTACGCGTTGATTCAGCAGTCATTAAAAAGAAGTGCTCGTAATATTGACCGACCGTATGACGTACTCATAGCATTTTAAATGACACTGGCATTACAGGAAAAGTAACTTTGTAAGTATGTCCTATTCATTATAAAAATTCAATTGGCGCATAACTAAAAGCTTTCAATACGAGTATTCTCATGCGCTGAGTGTAATGGTGGGTCCACACGATACAGACTTTCATACAGACTTCTATAGAATTTTGTCTGTGCGACTTTTTATCACACCGACATTTGTCTGTACTGCTTAGTTGCACAGACAAAATTCTATAGAAGTCTGTATGAAAGTCTGTAGTCTGTATGAAAGTCTGTATCGTGTGGACCCACTTTTACGGGCGACGTCTCGTATGTTGTCATGTGCCGCATACTGGGGATAATATTTCTATACATACCTGCTTATGTACAAACGCCATCATGATTTACGCTTCCACTTAACCCCATCGGGCATCCCCTTACAAAACAACAATTAAACCAACCCTTTCACTGTCGAAAGGGCACACCCTATGTAAAGTTGCTTCGCGTAGATGCCGCCACGGATTTATTTATACCCTAACCCTTTCACCCAATCAAAACGCGTTGTGTGTTGATAAAAAATAAAATAAACCGCAGCGGTAAAAAACTTAAAAGACGACGCGAGGCGGCGCGCGCGCGGCTACGGTAGGGGTTTAATAATAACCCTTTCGCGGCGGTAAGTTATCCACCAATCCCGTGTAAGGCGGGGCTCATCTCTAAGTTATTTACGTTTTTTATTTTGAATGGCGTGTGAGCTTTTGATTAAGATTAGGGATCTTGGTTTTTTTGGTAGATATCGAATTACAAGATCAAGAAACCTGTTTATGAGAATCAAACTTGTATGGCTGCTCGTGGACTTAACGGTTTTCAATAATAATTCTGTCTGTACGTCGTACATTTTATATTTTTTTGAACTAAGTGGTGCGGGTAGAATATGTAATTGATAAAGTTTGCTAAGTTAACAACCTTCTAAACTATGAACAGAAATAGATACTTCCACAAGAGCTCACTTGTGACGTCAGTGTTAGCTACTCTTCAATAGGATTGCTATGCAGCTGTTTAACCGATGAAATAGACAAAGACACCACCATTCGGACCATTCGGATGAGTTGTAAACGCAATGGCTGCAGTGTGGTGATGTGGTGTATCGTGGTGGTATAAAATGATCCCGCATGCGACCACAAATAAATTAAGTACAGTCACCCTCTCCCATCAATTGAACACAACCGGCCATATTAGTGTAGTACAGTTGCCGAGAAAAGTGGTTTAACAAACAGAACTGTAGCATGAAACGAAGTTACAGACCATTATACACACCAGCCGGTCAATTCTGTAAAAATCTCACCGTGAAATCATAAGTGAAGTGAGCACTTACTAGTGTCAATACCTACCATTACGGAATGTCAGAGCTCACTTCCCGCTCACTTCACCTAAGTTCTCACGGTGAGATTTTTACAGAATAGCACTGCTGATGAGTAATTGTCGTATTTTTAAGAACGTTCACATTCTAATCTGTCTCAATCTGTCAAAAATGCAATCAATTTACCTACAATTTGGACTTTGATTTTCGCTAAGATGATATTGCGACATGAATTTTAACGTTTTTTAAGCACGAGAATTGGCTTTCTGAACGATTGTATCTCTATTCAATGACATGTACATGACAGAAACGTCAGTGCTTTTACAAAGAGGTTAAAACAGTATATACAAGAGTTTATCTCGCTATACTATGAAACTATGAAGTATTTGCTACGCTTGAAGTTGTAAGCAATTATTATAAACTGAAAGAATTTACGCGTTCACAGTAATTGTATGAAATATGGGCAACCCATTTCATGCCTCATGACTAAAAGATGATATCTAAAATTGTCTGTTTAGTCCCGTAATATTTTTACTAAAGCCTACAGCTAAAGGCTTTGTTTAGTGCTTTGCGAATACAACTTCAACATGACATATCTAATGTATTTTGACAAAATATTGTACTGTGTCAGTTTTGTCTCAATTTTATTTTTTATTTAAAAAGAACAGATACTAAGAACAGATGCTGGACTTTTAATAATAATAAATAAATAATAAAACCATTTATTTTCAGGTAACAAAGACCCATAGACAAATATCTTAACGTAAAACAATTGGACCCATTTTTGCAAACAAGAACCAACCCACAGCCAACCTGCTGTGGGTTGGTTCTTGTTTGCAAAAATGGGTCCAATTGTGCTAGTAAATAAAACTTAAAAACTATTTGTTCTAACCGTACTCACAATTTGAGAACATATATTTACAAATTATTGTCTATATGTCAAAACCTATTTGTTCGTAACTGTACTCACAATTTTAGAACATATATTTACAAATTATCACTTATTCCTTTTATGGAGATACATATTATTATCATTGACAAGATATCCTTGTTAGTGCTATTAAAAGCATTTTAAATTTTAATCCGTAGACCCCATCGAGTATTTTTTTATAGCATGATAACATTTAAATACTGGAAGACCTTTAGACATAAACAGAGCCTTCCGCATGTTATGTTTCACACGACAATGGTAATGAAAGGGGGATTATTCACCAAATTACTTTAATGCCTCCCAAACAATGTCCGGCAACTTGATTGAATTAAAACAGTTACAAAACATGGCCAACACAAACTACTCTGAATAAGTAATGTATTAGCGACACGTCATGGACTCGTGATACTCCCAGAACAACAATAACTGTATGGAAGCATAAATTGTCCCCTATGAGTGCAGGCCAATTACGAATGAGTTTTGGACGAATTTTCCTTTTTTTCTGTAAATAATGAGGTGCCTTTTAAAACGTCATAAAGCGGTGTTCGGACGGCGCACTGATAGGGGCGTATTCACACTGTAGAGGCCGCTATGAGGGCGATTGTTTCCTCCTAATTGGTTAAGTAGCACGACCTAATTGTCGCTGGACACGACACCTTCTGCCCGCTGCCTAATTGCCTATCCCGCGATTATTTAATTTATATTTATCATCCGGTTGATGCACCCCTTTTTGGTCATTACAGTAAGTAACAGGCAGGCAAGGTCGATGCAAACTATGTAGCATGATGCAGAAATCTATAACTATTACAAATATCGTCAACTATGTATTTCGATTTGTGACGAATTAAGACCGAAAACCCTATTCATTGACATTAAAACTCTTGTTCTATATACTTCCGGCGATTTCACCAAGTGACATCTGAATCAGAGCTATAGACATACAACACAACATTTTACAGGTTTAAAAATTTGTTTTAACATTATATTTAAATGAAATAGATGACTATTTAAAACACCATAATTCATAGCTATTATAACAAACAACAGTAATCGTTCGTGTAAACAAATTAAGCATAAATGAATGACGGACGCGCGGTTTTACGTCGGTTAGGCCAGTTTATCACTGTTGTAATCCGACGCGCATTAGTCAAATTAACACGGCATAAAGTTTGGCGTGCCCAGTGATTAGTTAGCGGACGCCGCGGGTGTGACTCTGCCTAATTGACCTAAAAGTACTGGACACGAATCGGTCGAAATTACAAGCCGCGAGGGCTGTCCTGAAACAAGGAATAGTTTTGTAAGAGGCGAAATAAATTAGTTGATTACTAGGCAGAGTCAACCAAACAAAAAATAGTTTGACATATAAAGAGCATCATCAATATGGTAACATGTGAATCTTACACGGCTAACCACGGTTTATTCACAGACAACAATGACCAAGTTGTACCACTATCTACTAAGTTTTATAACTTGATATAAGTACACAACTAGTGTTATCACACTAGTCTTAAACCTAAATGTACTTATATCAAGTTATTCCGCACCACATCAACACATTCTACGATTTTTGTATCTTCTGCGATAACCTTAGCACTTATAAAACAATCACAAACCATCTACAACAATGCTACGCGTACTACGAGTATAATAACAGCTCGTAATCTTATCAGTGAGTACCGTATAACAAGCTTGATAGCCCTGTTAGCGGCCGACATGGTAATGTGGCGGATTGATAGGCCCTCGCCCAGTAACCCTAATCAAATTAATGGCAACTGAATTCTGATTAACAGTCCAGTGGTCGCGCCATACATTTCTATGGGAGCCGCGACTGCCGGGCGTGGCCGATTTATCGCACCTTTTAGCCCATTCAAATAGCTATCAGTGGAATACAGCCGTTTTATTCATTGCTGTTAAAATAATTGATAACTTTGAATCTGGGTTTTGTTGTGAAGCTTTTTGTAGAAGTATTTCTGATTTTCGATGTCTCTAATGACGGAATTAATTAATCTTTGATTTTATCTAGATTTTAGATTATATTGTACAAATGCAAGACAAAAGCTGGCGTCCTCAATAAAATAGTGATGCTACTCCGTTCACAGTATTAAAAAATAAAACTCTTTATATCGGTAACCATTACCCATTATTCATAGAAACTTTCACACGTTAAATAACGTACTTTATATGTTTAATCTTAATCCAGTAAAACATAATACTATTCGACAGAAACCTTTTACTTTCAAATTCCAGTTAATCTAACAAGAAGTATACTTTTAATGGAGTTTTGAGTTGGTTTCATCGGATCGGGGTGAGCTGTCGGCTTAATGCACAAGTTGTTACGAGAGAAACAATGTACTGAAACAAACGTGGAGCTGGAGGTCATTAGTGAGTGTTCGCACTGTAACGATCTGCGCTAATCCCACACGCGGTAATGGCGGCCGCGTCACGTCGCCAACTTTCTCTCTAAACTTTGTTTGACATAATTAAAATCCATCTCAGCGAACGTCACACGGACACATCCGACGTGTAATTTTCCTTTCAAAGAGAACTTCCGTTTTAGCTCCTCCCCCGCCTAATGAAAGATTACTTTCCTCCGCCTAAAAAGGCTTTTAAGCAACGCCAACGAAATGACCGAAGTTTTATACTTTAATGACTTAGTGCAAAATTTGCCGATTCTCGAAGAAATTTTAAACTTAGATTAAGATTTCGATGTTTGAAACTGCGAGATGTTTTCGACAGAATTTCCAAAGCTTACTTTGAGTGAGAAGTATGAATTTTAAGCAATCTGGTCTAATTGCTTTTTAATTGCTTTTTATGAATAAGAGAGGACGAATAATAAAAGATGTTTACTTATAATTACTTATTTTAATGAGAGATTTAACAAGAAAGCATTAATAATTGTTATCATAAAAAGAAATATCTAATATTCATAGGTATTTAATCTAATACGTAGAGTCAATTTGTGTGTATGACCTGAAACGGTAACTAACATTGCTTTGATACTGTTGAATAATCAAAATGTTAAATGGCTAGAACATCCAACCGTAAAAGTAATTATAAAAGGGGATAAGCAATAACAATTTATCTCGTACAAGAAAAAGGAGTGTCCAATGTTTGTAAGGAGGAACAATAAGATCAGTCGGGTAGAGAGCTACATACATCGAGACACGGCGGTCCTCGGACGCACTTATTAATTGCGAGCTCCCTTCGCGTGGCCGCACGGAGGGCGCAAAAACGCGTCCTCCCGAGCCCTGTCAGCGAGGGAAAAAATCAGTGAGCGATCGTCCCCTCGCGACCGAGTCCATCATATTGATTGAGGGAGGGACTACCATTGGTCAGCGTCCCCCGCGCCCGTTCATTTATTATAGACACTGTGATGCTGCCTGCCGGACCACCGCTCACCGCTCACCGACTCCGTACGATACTTACAATCTTGAATGTTCATTGTTATGCATCTTTGTATGTCTATCAATCAATATGTATAGCACAAAAAAAAGTAATGACTTTTGATATCTTTGTTCAATATAAGTACTTTAAACACACAAAATATTACAATGACCTTAATATACATAGTTTGGTAAGGACATACACGGGTTCTTGATATTCTAAACAAAATTCCAACTAATCCATTTCAAATGTAGTCTACAAAACGACCTTAATTTTTCGAAGCAGATATATTGATACAAATTACGCAGAGCCACCGACGTAAGCAACTTTTAAATGGGCTACAAAGAAATCGTTTAAAAGATAAGTTAGACTTGACACGGGTAAGCGAGGTTGATTCCCAACAGAATTACAATCTTTGAGATAAAATTTTTACATTAGAATGTCTGAAGGAAGCCGTCACCGTCACGATAACGAGACAACTAAGGTTCGTGAAGTGTCCCGAATCCCGAACTGCCGAATCTCACCGGAAACGAACTGTGACCGCGACTCTATTACAATTCCGAAGAAAATAAAAGCGTCGGGGGTGAAGGGAAAGTTTTATTCTCCTTAAAATATGTAGAGAAAGTGAAAAGTAAGAGAGGGTGGCGGTGGGGGCGCCCCCGCCAGCGGTCAGCCGAGGGATGATGGATCACCGCGCCGCGCGCCGTGCCAACCGACCTTCTCTTCGGTTCTCAATTACACCAACACATAACAACTCATTTCGGATGATATGTGTACGTATATTTTTGTACTTACGCCCATTTTATGTAAGTATCTGTGAATATCGACAGATACGTCGATATTTTGTGGTATAAGCACCTTGTTTTGTTCTTATCTTCAGACGTTTCGGACACGACGACAAGATTTTTTTATGAGCAATGAATAATGTTCTTTCGTAATAAACTTATTTTTAAACGGAACATACAAAACCAGTTTACCTAGATAGCCTAGAGTATCCACAACAATAGTGTGAAGACCTACCAAACACAGTACATCCCAAGAATCTTGCATGACATTGCTAACTCCATCAAGTACGAGGTCTCACACTCGTTCATAGATCGAGTGAACTTTGTGCAACGTGCCAGCGTATGCGTGTGTATGTGTGAGTCGTATGTGTCGTGTGTGGGGTTCAGCGATGCGGTAGCGGGTCGGTGTGGGCGCCCCCGCCCCGGCACGTTGCTAGGCAACCGTTTGTTTTCGCGCCGACACTGGGCGGGATAGAAGGGGTAGGCTCATGATTGATCAGCCTATCCCGCCACCGAATGCCTACAGCTACATATTTTCTTGCAGATAACAAGCTCTTGGCTCTTTTGTTTGCTGCAAATTTAGTGTAAAATTTTATAGTGAAGAAGACATATTTTATACAGTCAACTAATAATCTCAATTAGAAAATCAGTGATAAACAAAAAAATATATATTGTTAATGGAAATCCCAGAGATATGGCGACTAGCGGCAGCTCGTTCTTTGCCATCAATACCAGCACCAACTACACAAAACGAACCCACAATATACTAAAACATACATCTACATAACATACATATTACTTGTAATACTGAACAAATTACCACAATAAACAACCTCATCTGTACGAAAATAACCCTCGTCCGTACTGGTACTTAGCAGTACACAGATACGGAGAGGCTCTCAATTATCTGAGAGGACTTAGTGAGTCCTTGGCAACGACAATTATTTCACCGCTGCCCGGTAAAACGAGCTTCTTGGTAACCAACCTATTTGGACTACTTACGGACCATATTTTTAGGACTTTTTGCGAGAGCTTTTATGTCGACCACATTATTTGTAGCTGTGTAAATTGCTACAATTTGCTTGTTGGTTATTAAACAATTATGATCATGGTGGTATTTTTATGCTTCCAAGGTTACATTTCAAACCTTTTTTTTCAGTGTCATGAATAGGCGAAAAACTCGAAAAAGATATGAATTATGTTAAAATAGCTGGTTGTTCAAATACCTCTTGGAGATTATTCATGGTTAAAATGTTCCGTCAAAATGCATGGGCACAGTAGCATGGCTGCTAAAGCGTATACGAAGTAAATTTTCATTCACCGCTATGGCACCGCTATGGCACCGCTACGGTACCGCTACGGCACCGCTACGGCACCGCTACGGTTCCGCTACGGTACCGCTATGATACCGCTACGGCACCGCTATGGTACCGCTACGACACGTCTGCGATAGTTGCTACGAGCAGTCAAAAACTCTTGATTCTAATACGAGTAAACACCAGTTTTTGAGTAGTGACATTTCGTATTTGGGTTGCTGGATGTAAAAATGGTGGGAAAGCAATCACGCCGTTTAAGATAGTAAGTACAATAAAGCTGACTACTGCTACAGAAACTTTCGACCGCTGATGAAAAAATCTCACAAATAAATAAATGTAAATAATAAATATAAATGTAATTTAAGAATGGTGTGTCAGGACTACGTATCGTTGTCACTCTTTGATCTTTCTGAATATACCAAACCAATTATGAAAATCCCAAAACTATAGCAAAACAAAAACTACGGCGTGTTCTATGTGCAGTCCTTTCTTCAAAACAATGCTTGCTACTTTATAATGATATTTCTAAAGAAACAATACATATCTCAAAAAAATTGAGTCCATGTTTTATGTGTCAAATTTTTGCTAATTTAGTTCCAGTTTCGTTTTAAAGGGAATAAGGCAATATAATTTAAAACCGCTCCTTTTCAAAATGACTTCTCTTTGTATTTTCTGTTACACTTTTTGCACAACAAAAGAGTTTGTGCCAATATTCAAATTCGCGGAAGTGCGACATCCACAGTTTGCATAACCGTTTTGCGATGCACAAAGTATTTGTACTCTTATTATGCAAAACAGCAGTTCATAAAAACTGTTACTCCCACGTTTGAGACTTTTTACTAGGAAACTTAGCACTCCTGTTAAGAAAAAAACATATAATTGTACTCTGAATTATACAATATTAATTTAGAAGGAAAAAACACCGACTCACCCTATAATTAGATTTCGAAAGTCAAAGTAGGAAATGGGACTGAAATTAATTTATATTACTCGTTGGCTCAAAAAAGAAGGGAAAACTAATAAGGTGTAATTACAACGCGCCTAATTGCAGCAGTTGACATCCTTTTGCCGAAAAAACTACTTCACTAATCGAATTTAATGATATATTGATAGATACTTTAGACTACTAGTCGATGACAAATAGTTTAGGACGAACTCGTAATGAACACAAGTTGGCAGCAATAAAGTGTTGTGAGCAAGTGGGTAGGTTCCTATTTAGATTCAGTAATAAATCGACTACCTATATATACGTTTTCCTCTTGCAAATATTAATTAAAAATATTCTCCCTGAGGCGCATATTTTCATCATCCCCGAAATAAATACGGGACAAAGAGTCAAATATGGGGCATTATAATCTAAGTTAGTCACTTGAAAAAATGTAATAAAGCGGACATATTTCCATGCATATCTTATCAAGGAATTCCTCTCGTAGGTGGTGAGGTGCGGGGTGAGGGCGGGGGGCGCGTGCCGCTCCAAATTACTGCTATTATTTTATAATCCCTCCTAGTTACGTTTTGAATATTAATGACATTCCACAGTTTTCCTTCGAACGATCCATTCTAAGCAAATTTCGTATAATGTCACGTGCTTCCGACTATGGCTATTATTCCCTAATTCGACTTTCTGTAAACGGCAGCGTAGCGTAGGTAGAATTGTTTAACTTAGTATGATGATTTAAGTTTGGTCTACATTGTAAAGTCGACTATTTAAAATGAACTCGTAAACATTAAACGAAAATGGTTCCCATCAACTTTGTAAGCTCTACACTGCTGTACATGATACATTTGATTCACGCCGCTCGGCTCCGGTAGATGCCCACCCTAAGAACGTCTAATTGATAAAACCCCTTGACTGTAGCAACCGAGAACGATATTATCTGCCTATACTCGCAACGGTCTGTTAAATTATGCTAACAAAGTTATAAATGAACGTTCACAATTATTAGGCGCTAGCCGCGGGCCGTGAGACGACTGACTAATTAATACATTCACCTACCGCGGTTCGACGGAAACTTAAAAAAACGTGACCCCAACGGCTGCAATAAGGTGGATTCGGCTTTTTATTGAGATGTGTAAAAAACGCACACGCGCCTTCGAAATCCGATTAAAAAAGGGGTAGACGCGAGTCTTGAAGAAAAAACGTCAGATCGTATAACCCTAATTCAAAAGGATACTGATAGAGCTATTTGAGCGCCGTTAACGTCCAACAAGGCGATTGTTTCGATATCAATTAATTGGATCGTGTTTAATCGATAATCTTTCTGAAAAGCAATGTGTCTTTACATCTGCCCTTATAAAATATGTTAAAAAAAAAAAATTACGCCATCGTTTTCCTATAATTTGGAATAGTTTAAGTTATTAGCAATTATCGTATGGAACTAAACTGGTAGTGAAGAGAGATGGAGATGGTGGGTTTTCGATGCTTTTACAGCCTGAAACCGAGAGTGAATCAAAAAATTCTTGGAATCAATATTAAAAAATGCAAATATTTAAACAAAAATATTTTATTTTTCTACATAATCTCTCCATAATGCAATGCATTTAGAATAAGGCGTTTCTAACTTCAATAAATGCAATGCAATTAATAATCGCGTCATTATCGTGAAATTTTGTTCCACGAATTTCCTCTTTTAATTTTGGGAATAAGTGAAAATCACTTAGGGCTTAGTCCGGAGAATATGGTGGGTAGTCAAGGAGATTGAAGCCAGCACAGCGGATTGCATTGAACGCAATTTCCGATCGATGAGCAGGAGCGTTATCTTGAAGAAGCAACACGCCCAACGACAGTTTTCCGCGACGTTTTTTTTTAATCACTTCATGCACTTTCGGGATTAAATTTGCATAATAGGGTCCAGTAATCGTTTGGCATGTAATCAATAAAAGGATTCCTTCACTATCCTAGATCACTGAGGCTATAACTTTGCCAGCGGTAGGAAAAACTCGATTTTTTTAAGGGATGGAGTGGATGGTTGTTTCCAAGACATGCTTTGTCTTTTTGTTTCAGGATCGAAATGGTGGACCCATGTTTCATCCATGGTGACAAGGTGATGGCAAAAATTATCTGAATCACGCTGGAACATTTCGAGATTACGCTTAGAAATTTCCAAACGTCGCTTTATCTTTTCGTCGGTTAACATTCTGTGGCACCCATCTTGCCGACACTTTTTGAACCCCTGTGAATCAATTAAAATGGATTGAACGCTACCAAACGATATCTTTAGGATCTCAGCTATATGTTATATAGTTATTCTTCTGTCTTCCAAAACCAGATTCTCAACCTTTTTGACATTTTCTTCCGTAACGGAGGTTGAAGGCCGCCCAGAATGCGGGTCATCTTTACAGCTGGATCTACCTCTCTTAAATTCAGCCACCCAGTACGCAACCGTAGAATAGGGTACAGCATCATCCCCTAATATTTGCTGAATGTCCGAAAAAATGTCCTT
This sequence comes from Eremobia ochroleuca, assembly GCA_949629135.1. Classification (NCBI taxonomy): domain Eukaryota; kingdom Metazoa; phylum Arthropoda; class Insecta; order Lepidoptera; family Noctuidae; genus Eremobia; species Eremobia ochroleuca. The sequence continues at coordinate 13,268,841 of OX451392.1, forward strand.
CGTAGACATTTTTTCAAACTGAGATATTTTATCACCGCACGTAACTCACTTTTATCCATAATTTTGGGTTTTTAGCAACTCGTTGCACAAAACGTGCGAACGAACTGACAAAAACAAGTGACTGTTTGCATAAATATTGTGTGATTGACACTCTCTCGTTTGAATAACGAACTGCTCCCAAAAAGGTTTTATAATGCTTTTCTAAGAACTTTTTGATTCACCCTCGTATGGTAATGCCTAATGGTGTTACTAAGCCAAATACAAAACAACGAATTTCAATTCACTTTAATAATAACAAGCACACAAGCGCAAAAACTTACTTTTATAACAGTTATTACGCTCCCACTTATAATAAGTTAGTAGCATTACTAGAGGACCCACACTTATTTTCTACTGTTTATAAAAAAAACCCTTTTTTGTAGCGCTGCATTAACGCAATATGTTGTTTTATCAAATTCAATAATCCTGGACCAACAGGTGTCAGTATAAAAAACTAACCGTGTCTACGGAAAGTTGTTTGCTGCCTCAACTGTCGCACCTATCTGATATTTTTTTCAGCTAAACAAAAACTAACCTGATACAATATTCGTAACCGTTATTAATATTCACTTAACAATAAAGACAACCTGTTTGTATGTCTGTTCTTTGAACATCTTTTTAATAACTCTTCCATACACACACATGTTACAAGAACTCCACTAAATTGGGTTAACTTGAAAGAATCAACAAAATGTTATTTTAAACTACGGTCTATTGCTAAACTAGCTTTCCAGCAAATATAAAACAAGCAATACAATCTAAACAATAACTAAAACTCATTTTAATCTCAAAAGTGCAAAAAAAAACAGTGCTCAATGATAGACGAAACCAAAGGAAAGGGTTGTGTTTTATAATCTTTTTTAAGCCCACGCGTGTCACAGAAAAAAAGGGTTGAATAAAGAAATATTTGAAAGTGAAACTTTACGCTCACCTGATGCGTCTACGCAAGTTTTTTGAGCTTTTTATGAGTGGTATGTGCATATGTTTTAAGTCGAGCTCAATTACGAACGCGTCCGGGCCGCAAGTGCGCGCGCGCACAAAAAACTCACAATGGAAGGGTTGGGGAAGAGTTGTAAAGGAATAAAGTCCGTGTAAACATCGTGTAATTGCACACAACAGGTAAAAGGGTCCGACTTCATTTTCTCTGCTCACTTTAACGCATCTCGTTCATGGTAAACGAAAGTTGCCATAATGTTACAGCAACATCATTTTAGTAAACGTGTTTCATTCCGAAAACTGAATATAGTATGTGTCACGCAACACCAAAACATGTAGCTGCAACAATGTCTTTGGAACGTTTGTTTACCACGAAAACAAGGCATCATAGACAAGAAAGACTTTATTAAAATTCTCTTCTTTGTATATTACTAGAAGAAAAAAATAGTTTATTTAATTTTCCTGGCAGGTATTGTTCTATTTTGTACTAACCATATTTTGTTTTCTACGAAGTCTCTTTGACGCTCACTTTGCATATATTTTCTCGGAAAATATTGTTAACCATCTTTATTTTTTAACCATCTTCTTAACCATCTTTATCTAAGAATAGACTGAAGAATAGCTCCGAGTATACCGATAAAGATAACCTGATGTTATTTCTATTAAATGCATATTGAACATCGTCGTTTGCGTTAGTCATATTGTATTTTTTTACTGAATCTTTGGATGTAAGTAGATTCTAAATGAAATTAATGAAAACAGTGTAACTACATGTTACCTACAGGTAAATATCGTGAGGAAAGTTTTGAGCATGAATGACGATGGATATAAAAGTAGGGAAAGACCAAAGAAACAATAGATGGACTGTGTGAATGACGATATGGTTAGAAAGGGGATGACTTCTCTACTAGTCGTTATCTCAGCGATGACGACTAAGAGCCAGTCCACACGGCGCGTTGCGTCAGCGTTGCGTCGATGCAGCGCTGCCGTTGCGTTGTTTTACATACAAATAACCATAGTGTACAGACGGTGTGCTGCGTCTTCGCAACGCACACACAACGGACATCAGCCTCCGAGACGAAGCGGGAGGGGTGTAATTACCTGCGACGCCGGAGCGTCACCGCTCAGTTGCTGACCATCACTATTTCTTAATGAAATTAAGGGACATAATTATCCAATACCTCGCCTTGTGATTCTGCATCGATTTCGACGGTGGCGTAGTAATAGGAGCAATACCAGACGACTTTTTCGATCCATGCTTCGGAATAGACTGCGATGAACTGCGATCACCGCAACTGCGTCAGCGGAACGTTACGACTACGTCCTAGCAACGCTGCGTTGACGCAGCGCCCGTGTGGCCGGCAATGCGTTAAACTTCATGCGTTGCGACGACGCAACGCGCTGTCTGGACTGGCTCTAATAGATGAATAGAAGTATGGAAGAAAAAGACGTGTTGCGCGGACCCGAAATAATTTGGGATAAGGGCTCCTGCCCTTAAGAATGAATGATTAGATGGTAGTCAAGAAAAGAGAAAGTAATTAGCCAAAAAAATATATGTTAATTTATTAATTCAATTTTTTTTTTTTTTTTAATCACAAGATCTATCTCAGAGGTTTGGCTTTAGTTGAGCAAACGCAAAATATGTTGTACCTTATTAGTCTTTGCTCTTTTGTTGACACTTCTTACACCAGAGCAATGGAAGCACATTGCTGAAAATAAAAATAATCGACACTATTGTACAGAGCACGACTTTTACAAAAATATTGGAAACAGGTGTCAGAGGAAAGCTTATCTACCCACATTGTTCACTACCTATGAACCTATGACGGTGTATCTATCAATTGACTGTGTCATTCCTAGAAATGTATTGCTATTGTAATAGCTAGTAACATCATGTATTTCTTTATTATATCTATTGATACCTATCAGATAAAAGCTATTCATGTTCCCACGTAAGTGGAGACACTGGACCATTGTTGGCTCTTTCATGCCAGTTATAATAAAAAAAAACCTATAATGAGTTCTCAGAACATATTCCCTGGCAAAAACTAAAAATATCAAAATGAATTTCTTAAAATTATTCCAATTACTTCTTCAGGAACTCTTAAAATACACAAGCACAACAAACTGAAGCAGAATATACCGTCTATTAGCGGTTTCAAGGGCCATTATCGTAATTCGGTGTGTCTGTAGTAACTGTCATAGAAATTGGAACATAAATCGAACGGTGACAATAAATAAAAAAGTATAAAAAGCTTCCTCGACAATCAGTCCGTACCCTTTTATTGTGGCCGATTGTAAAACTGATAAAGGGATTTGAACAGACTAGTTGTCCGCGAAGCTAATTTATAAATGATTGAGATTTCATTTTTTCCAGTTTTTGGGGTAAAAATGTGCGATAACGATCAGTGTCGCTTTTTTTTGTATCTTGCAATCTGTTTGTGTCCAAGTAGAACTGGTTCAGACCTCACGCTTAAAACCCTTTTTTGTTAGAACACTGAAAGCACGTGAACAATTCAAACGGTATTTTGCAATAAGCCTCTTTATACTCGTACCTAATTTACATAAAAAGTTTGAAATAATATTGTTAATTAATTTGCATATTATTCTTTAAGAGATACAAATTCTACACAATACGTGCACCCATCGGCATCTAGTCTCGTATTATTATTTTGTTCTCTAGTGTTCTCCCCCCCATGCATGTGCACAGTAGCTGAACGGTAATCAGATCTTTTAATTATTCCCTTCTCAATAATTCAACTAGTTCACTTATTATTTTATCCTGTAATAATAAAAGATCCTAATTCCCAACTGTCGATTCTAAAAAAGGATTTTTTTTGTATAATAACGGCAATCGATATACGCGAGGTAGTGATTACTAGTTTCAAAAGCACCCCTTTCTGACCCACTTTTTACCAGTTTTTAACAATTTTTGATGTTCCCTCTTCAAAGAGCTCCCTTTGAAAAGCCGGGCGTGAACGAGTTGATGATATTACATTTTTTGTGAAGAAAGGGAATTTACGAACAATCTAGTGTATTAACAACAAAAACAGCGATGTTGCACGCATTGTGAGAGTTTTTTGCAAGTTCGCGTGCGCTTGCGCGTCGGCGGGCGTCCGCGTCCGTGCGAACCCTTCCCAGCGCGCGGATTGAGTCCGGAACCCTTCCTATGTGCGCGAGGGTCGCCGTACATGCCGACCGCGCCGCGCCGTGCAACGCCACAACGTCTCCGCCGGGACTCGCCACATACGACCTTCCTGCCCGCACCCGCTCCGCTACAATTCGCATGTGTGCCACCCGACAGCTGCATCAGTTTTTATATACGCTCTCATATTTTTTCACAATAGTATAGCGCAGCGCACCCTTGAAACAGTTTGCGTAATCGATGACAAAACTAAATATTCCGCCCGATGATTTCCGTATTTTTGGAGAATTCTAAATCGTTCGTCGAAAGCTGACGGGTTCGAAAAAGAAATCCATTGTGACAAAAACAACGGGTCACTGAATGAAATCTTTTATGTTTATATAAATTATACAGATTCCACTGTTAATATCGCATTGTTTAAGCAAAATTGTGTTGCTACTGAATCTGATTAATAGTAAACGATTGCCTGTCATCAGAATAAATCTAGTTTTTCAATGGAATTCTAATATGTGTAAATATGTGAAGGATATCGCGACATCCGATCACTTTCCGAGAATTGATCTGTGTTCTAATCTGCTAATACAATCTAAGCAGGTAGACAAGAGACTTGTAAACTTTAAAGCGATTATTTGCAGTTATAATCAGGCATAATATCGTCCGAAAGAACTGCTGAATATGTACAGACAGAAATTAAGAAAAACCAGAGAAAACATACCATGACCGGTTTTGATAGAATGTTCACTACGAGTACATAGGATTTTTTGATAGGCGTCTCAGTCACTAAGAGAACCTGTGTTAAAATAATTATCGGACGCATCCCCAGACCTTAAGTTTCTGGATTGGATGGAAAGCTCTTATTCTCCTAAAGTTGAACATTCACGTTACTTAGTATGGTCAACACAGGCCGTGTCCTGCAGTTTCTTTGACCATTTTACGCATGATGCTTAACATTGAGACAAATCGTTTATTTATGTATTTTTTATCTAACAGTATCGAAATAGCCAGAGATAGTTTATGGAAGGAATATCTCTAAAGTGTTCGAAGTCTATCAAATCTTATTTATCTATATTTATCATGTATCCTTCTAGAATCTAGCTCAGAATCCCAGAACTTTCTCAACCCTATAATAAAATCCATGAATGACTCAATAAAAAATAAACATAATCATCATACTGGCTATACGCCATAATGGCTGCGAGCTCTCACAAAAATAAATTATTATAATCACAAACGAACTCTTTGCGCGTATATAAGGATTGATTTTTATATAATTCACCCCATGTGGCCATGAGAGCTCACAATGATGGCCGGTACTATTGATTATGCAAAGCAAGGAGCGAGGATGCAATTGTCCGCTTTTTGCGCCAAGGGATGGACGCGACGGACGCAGGGGATGGCCACGCAGCACCCCTATGTCTTGTTCACTACGCATGCATACGTGTATAGAGCTCAGTGATGGCATTTTTATTATTAATTATAATATGAAAAGCATTGTGTCCGATGCGCTGTTTCAATGGAAACAGCTGTAGGTACGTGCAATGATTAGCAAGTGTCTTAAAACTCCGCATAAAAACGTATGACTCGATGTATTCACGTGAGGGACATTCATTTTAGCTTCAAAAAGAGAACAAATTTTTCGTGCCAAGAATATAAGCTAGAGCCGTCAGTCAGAACTAGGCCCGTCAATAAAAGAATCCTTTACGAATTCCCCATCTCACCTTACAAATTAAATGGCGACGTCAAAGGACGCCAGCGACAGTGGACAGACGGCAAACGTTCAATGAAAGATGGGCCCAAGAAACTATCGATTGAAAAGACACAATTAAAGTTAGAGTTAGACAAGTACGCCGTTTGTTGTTCTGTGCCACGCTCGTGTGTGTAACCCCACGAAACTTTCATCTCTGGAGAGCGTGTGTGGGAGGAGGGGTGGCCTCCCCACGAAGGGAGTAAAGAGTAGTTGTGACTTGTTCACCTCTTTCGGTGTCGCCCACCGCGGCTGGATTTACTCGTGAGTTTTTTACTGCCGAATTTTATTATATACCTACACGGTTTAAATCGGTAACTGGCTCCGTAAATAATTTTATGGATGCCTACGAGTATATGTATGTGTATGATGCTGTTGTATTTAGGTATGTTATTAAGTTTCGATTTATACCTAAGCAATGGTGACTTAAAACATAGATATATGCGTTCGAACCTTGAAAGATTCTAAATATTTTGCAAATTCAAAATCATTATTTGCTGATACGGACAATTACATTTTAACCATATTACGCCTTGAGGCATGCAAATCTCAAGCTTTTACTGTATCACAACATTGATATACAATTACCTACTTGCAACAGTAATTTAATAATTAATAACACAATTTTGGTATTTTCGCCGTGGCAAATAATAATGAAACATTAGCAAATTTTAATGTCACAAGAATAATTAAAGATTTTTTGTAATCTCAAAAATTCTGCTGTTGTCTGAAATAAATAACATTGACCTTTATATGATTTTACACCAAAACTCAACGAAGTAGATCGTAGTGGTTGTTAAGAAATAATAAAAAAAACAAGATTATATTTATAATTGTTTGTATCATAATTAATCATGAACGATCCTAAAGGGTCTTAGGGTAGACAAAATATCCTTCTTTGTTGGGACGTTCTTTGAAAGCAAAAGAGTCTGGTGCCGGCACTCTGAGAGTCACTTCTCAGAAACAAGAACGTCTTGTTTTCATATCTTATAAAAGAAGGAGATAGTAGAAGACAATAGGTACTCCATTTATGAAACTTTTGTTGATATTGTAGTGAATCAATAAAATTAGTATGTTAGTATGGTGGCTGATGGCAAAATAGACGTAGTATTGAACCGTGTAGTCACATCCGTTGAAAACGTTGTGACGTAAAGCCTTTACGTAAATATACAGAAGAGACAACAAAAATAGTGTGTGTACGTGCTAGTACGACGGTAGTCACGCCCGCGGCTAGTGATGTCACACAAAGCATACACAGCCAAAGGGTTTGTGCGTGCAGACGCGTGTCGGTGCCAAGACGATGCTATCTGTCACTCCACCCCGCGTCTCCTCGCCTCTCACCGCGTGGCACACACCACGCCATAAAAAATCCCTTCCACACATAAAATCGAACTCGTGCTCATCCGACACGCAACAATTGGATTCGACTGCGGGGACACGTTTTCTACTTAAAAAGTATATTTTATTTTTAAAAAATGCCCTTCCCCTGTACTACCGTCGTCGGTTTAAAAAAGCCATAATACGTCCCTGACGATGCGCGCGCGCCGGCTGAAGATTTGACGCGCTCGCGCATGTGTTTATAATCGTCCCCTCGTAATTTAACATTTTTTTACAAAAATTTAAACCATACAGTACACCGGTTACTGCGTTTACTGCATTTGAGGTAAAAAAAAACGCGAATTGTTAATGTATCAAGCGGACATCAAAAGAATAAAAAAATAAGTGGATCCGTAGTTTTTCACGTGATCGTGTCCGTCCTAGCGACCGACGGCCGGGCGACCGGGCGGCTGGACGTTATGGGCTCGGTAAGGGTGCAACGGTTTTTGTGTGACCCTCAATTTACAACACAAGAAGGGACATGACATCGCCATCGTCTCCCCGTTGTACCCTGACATCTTGGCAGGCAAGGAATGTAATGTAAATTTAGTACAAAAACGGGAATTTAAATAAGTGTAGTGGCCCGGGAACTGTCCGGGGCCCTTCGCATAAAAGCGGTCGTTATTAATACCGGCCTCTAACGACAAAAACATACATGTATGCTGCTGACAGTGATTGCTTACGTGTCCACTAGCTTCCATCTTTTTATTACCTGCTTTAATAGTGAACGTTATTTTGCAAATAATCTTGTAGACAAGTAAACACGGAGTTATGAGAAAGGCGTATCAGATCTTTATGTAACAGGATTACGTTATTAATATTTTTAATGTCTATATTGATCGCTTGATAGACTCCGAGAAATAGCAAGTGGGCGGGCTCAGACAGGAAATTAACATGATGTGAGTTTTCCTTGGGCTCGAGATACACAAGCAATAAATAAGATTGGCAAAGCAGAGCAGTGGTGCGTGTCAGCTGAAGATGGCGGAAAAAGAGTAAAAAAACATTAGGAGAAAATGACCACACTACCAAGTGAAGGGATAAATATGGAAACGATATATATGGAGTGACAGAACTAATTAAAGAAACTAATATTATGACACTGGCGATTTCAGCAATTGCGATATGCAATCGGCATACCTAGGATTAGGCTGCAAACCTGCTGATCCTTAACAGATTTTTTTTTTTTTACTTACCCAAAATAGTCCTTATTATGTAGGTATTTGATACAATTTGTTTTTTTTTTTTCAAATTTATAGAATTATATGATAAAACTTACCTTTATATTTACTTACTTTTATAAACTGAAGCCTCTGTGTGAAATCGTAGTAGGTACCTCCGTAGCTCACAAAACATTCTGTGTGATATTGACGGTCGAACTCTCGGAGGGAAAGTGGAAACTAAACTAGGTATTTGTGTGCGGTTGTTTAGTGTGTGTGCTGTGCACGAAATAAAAACTACAGAAGCTCTATTTTGAATCGTTCGCAAAAACAAGCATATTTCAGATTGTTTAATGGTTTCATTCTGATACACTGCAAAAAAAATCATTAATAGGTCGATGTCTCCCACGTAAGTTGTTGTAAGCCACAAAATTGAGTATATGAATATAGTTAGTAATACTTTATTACTAACTATATTCACATACTAATAATACTACTATTTAGTAATACTTTATTACTAACTATATTCACATACTGAATCTTATAAAAAGTAATTGACGAGTGCAGTTATTATTGTCAATAGTATCTTTGAAACGCTCTCCTGTAAAATTGCAGTTTATGGGTTACAACAACTTACGTGGGACGCATCGAGGTATTTCCGAGATTACAACTTTATTGACCTTATATATATACAACATTATTTTTAGTATATGGGAAATCCGAAACACGTGTCTAGTATTTTTATGTAAAGAACCTATCTACAAAATTTCAAAACTATATCATGATAAATCACGATGTTATGAGCTTGTTATGTTACCTGATTGTCCGTTCAAAAAGTTTGTTACCACTTAACACGCGCCACCGGCCGACCGGCTGTGACCTGTGTTGTGCGCATACGATTGCGGATATGTACTTAGTTAGTGTCGCACGGTGTCCAACTTGTTACCTTTTTTAAATATTTTTGGGACAAAATATAACTTGTTGTAAAAATTATTGGAATCGATTCAGTTACTTATTCTGAACAAACTATATTCAGGTTTGCAGTACACTAAAAATAATGTTGATAATGTTGTATATGGCCCATAACCATACATCTGTTATGAGAAGTGAACATTTTAAAGTGTTAAGTTGATTTTGGGCTCAATCTTGATCGTAAACCAATTACTGGAACTTTTGAATTATCACGGGGTCGGTCAGTCAGAAAGATGAAGCTAGTTTGCTAGATTGCCCCATTGCAGGGCAGTCTCTTCTCATATAGAGAAGGCACGAGCATTACTCACCACGCTTGCTCAAGACGGGCTGGCAAATTCAGACTTATATTAACTATACCTAAGTCTAGGTTTCCTCACGATAAACTCATAAAGTGCACATGAATTGAACGTACGGACGTACTACTAGACATAGTTATTCTCCCATATGATGCAACTACACACGGTTCTCCGCCTTCTGCATCCAGTCTATCCCAGCTTCCTTTTTAAGGTGTTCGGTCCATCCAGCTGGGTATGGTGGGATATCTGTGCTGCTGGGGATTTTTTTGCGCCACTCGTTCTTCCCAGAAAAATCACTAGGAACTGGTGAAGTGCGGGCGTTTTAGGGGACTGTCCTATGTTATTTTGACGTTTGAAAAGTGATTTTGATTTGATTTTATCGGTTACTAGATTCCCAAGAAATGGTGCAGGGTGTACTAGATTAGAGATATAGTGGCTTTACTCACACAGAATAACTATTCATTTATTGGGTTCCGTACCCAAAGGGTAAAAACGGGACCCTATTACTAAGACTTCGCTGCCTGTCTGTCCGTCCGCCTGTCCGTCTGTCTGTCACCAGGCTGTATCTCAAGAACCGCGACAGCTAGACAGTTGAAATTTTCACAAATTATGTATTTCTGTTGCCGCTATAACAACAAATACTAAAAACAAAATAAAATAAATATTTTAGGGGGGGCTCCCATACAACAAACGCGATTTTTTTGCCCTTTTTTGTTCGATATCAATAATGGCAACAGGTAGGCAATTGAAATATTCACAAAATACTCAGTTGTATTTTTACTTTAATAATAAAATTAAAATAATAAAATTTAAAAAAATATATTTAAGGGGGGCTCCCATACAAAAAACGCCATTTTTATAGATAATGACCATTCGTGCGCGAATCCGACTCGCGCTTGGCCGGTTTTTTATAACTATATTATTATGAAGTGAGGTATTCATTTATAAACGGTGCCTAAAGTTAAGTCATGATTAGGTAACGTCTGCTTAAATATATATTATTGACATTTAAACGTCTCTTAACTTTAAGCAAAGTTTTTAAATAAACCCCATAATGGTACAAATATGTAAAAAAATATATTTAAAGTGTTTTTTTTTTATCAATCCTTTTTTTGTAGGTGTATAATAAAATTTTGCATGGAATAAAAACGTTTGTTTTATTTATTATCTGGACAATTTTCCAATATACTCCAGAACCAGCCGGAACGTTTATAATAGTGGTCATTGGACCTGTTGTACTTCTGCCAGTATGTGTGACTTGTGAGTGATGCAGGGCAGGTCGCGAGGGTGGCCGCACAGACGGACGGTCGCCGCGGACGAATGTCTCCCGCGCCCTTCTCACTACACCATGTTGCAGACTCTAAGCTTGCAAAGTTGTAGAGGTACTGAGGTTTAAGCTTTAAAACAAGTAGTCGGACTAGGAAATTGAAGTCTGCTAATTGGTAAGAAGAATTGGATGTTACTAAATTATATTTAATTCATCACATATGACCAATAGTATAGAACAAATTCTAGTATAATAGAAGGCTTTGGAGGTGACTGAAATTATGCTGAACCGTTAAACTAAACTTACTCAAGAAATAGAAACAGCCGGTGTGTCTAAATTTTCGTTCCCTTTCCACTTTTGTTTTCCTGTATGAATCCCAACAAGTCCCGGAAAATCAGGGGCTGTTTGCCACACAAAGCCGGTGTGGGCTGCAGAATCGCCCGGGGAGCACATTTACATCAGACTGTCGTTTCGCGGGAACTTCGCCACGTCGTCATCACCAGCCAATTGCTCGCACTCGCCACAACAATGTTTCCCTTCGGAAACACAAATTTAAACACTTCGGAAGGTTGTTACTACCAATAGAAGTAATAAGGTTGCGATTTATGATATAGAATCTTGTAATAATGTCAGCTAATGCAATCTAATACCATAGTTTCAGGTTTTCACTCCTGCAGAACTGAACTATCCTAGAGCATTTACTTTGCGAACTTATAGTACGGGCCTCACATCAATAGCTAAGCACATACATAGCGACGGTGACGAGGGTTAGTCGTCGTAACCCTTTAATGCGGTGGGTATGAGGGCCGGGCGGAGGGCGGCGCGGAAGGGTTGCCGCCTCGACGGCCCGGCGGCTGGGCGGCGCCCCCCCGCTCCCCTCGCACTTTTACGACGAGCTTTTTATCGTGCGTGCTGTCGTTTTTCCTTTTCTATTTTTTATGTTTATTTCCCCGAAACCATAAATTATGTTTGAAAGAAGGGAATACTCGGACGTTCGACAGGAACCGGGGTGACTTTTCTGTTCTCCGCTTTTCTGTTTTTTTATGGTCTCTCGTGTGTAATATGCGTAGGGGTGAGTGCATCGTTGCCATGACGACTGCACGGCATTAGAAGTGGGGGCGATCTGCGCCACTCCGCACTCGATCGCCGATGACATGATATATGTAGCCGTTATAAATAAACCGTATGTATTTGTTGTTGTAACGCGAGCCGCCACCGCAAACACGCTTGTCTATATTCATTCGATCCTTGTTTGTGAACAAACTAGCGAGATGGACGACGCGACAATGTTTGCTCTATCAGGACTACCGTGTAATTTTCACATCGTATCATTAAGCGATCATCTCTCACTAGTGGATATGTGCGTATTTTCACAGTAAATTAGATTATACTAGCGATTAAAGCAAAGATTCTTTATAGATTCTTGAAATTGTTTGGATACAAGTCAACTGGAAGGGAAAACTGTCACCAACTCACTCGTTCGCCCGTTCAAATTCAAGTTTAACAGAGCAGAATATTAATAAGACGTCAGTGGTGTACACACGTTCCATTATCAATCAACCGCAAAAAGCGAACAAAGCCGATGTTGTATCCAGTTAATTGCTCACCCTTGCCGCGCGACAAAAAACCGCGCCATATTGCGTCCAGCGCCCGCGCACACTAACCACCGCGAAAGAGAAATTTACGAATAAAGCCCCAATGGTTACACGCTGCATTTAAAATTAGAACCCTTTAGGGCGCCACACCGCCAGACAAAGGGACGAATGGCAAATTGCCAGCAGGTAGCAATAGCGAATATGTCGAAATGGAGTCCCAATAATTACTAAGGGCTCTTGTTTAATAAATGGCTCTTTTTCTAAATTATGAAGGGCTGATCGCGCCATACGGACATACCTGCCGCGAACCCTTCGCCCTTCACATAGTGAGTTATAACTCTTCATTGCTTTTATTTACAGGATTTTTTATAGAGGTGAGGTTGGCGAGTAGGCACCGGGTAAACCGATTCGATCGTTCAGAAAGTGGCCGCCGCGAACCATAACTCGCCACCCAAATATAATGAGTGCGGCACTGTTCTACTTCCAACAACACAATATTTTTTTTTAACAAAAGCATCGTGATATACTTATTGATGTTATAAAGACAAAATACTGCTACCATAGAGCTCGTATCTCTATCTCACAAGTGTAGGTAGGTACAATGTCTCTGTGTAGATCGTCGCGTGTAATGTGCCTAACAGCCTACCTCCTAAACCCATTCAGTTCGACACAACACAAATACAGTAAACAACATTTGCTACTGACAAAAGGAGCTCCTTAGAAATGGGTTTTATGTATCATTGTTTGGATAAAACAAACTGAGCCGATACGTAATTGTATGACAACAAACCCTTTTGCCCAGAGGCAGCAGAGTGTGTCGCGATGACTTGTAATTCCGATGTTTTCGCTGTTAAAATCGTATTTCCTGAAGGCGACATTGATCGGAGCCAGCGGAGCGCACACGAGTGTATTTCTAATGTGCCGGGACAAAGCCTGTCTCCCAAACAATGCCTTCGGAGACTATTTAAAACGAATCCCTTGACGACACCTACGCACACAGCATCAAGCTGATGTGTGGTGCAAATTGTAAGCATTTAGCTTTTCTACGTAGGTAATAGTTTTATAATTTATTGGACTGGCACTTGACTTATACAACATGTAACGTTAAATGAGCAAAACCTCAGACACCCCAACTGATTTTTAATTCAATTGACCTATTTCAGAGAGAAAATAAGTCATTAAAAAAATTGTAAAGGTTTTATGTGCTGTTTTAGTTTTACTGGCCATTCTGATCGTTTCTTGCGTCTGCGACGACGCTCTATCGAGGGAGGAGTCGTCACCGGGCCGCTGCGTCGCGCTGACATTGGCTTGCTTGACCTATTAATAAATAGACACGGCAACGTTTTTAATGAAGATTTTTTGAAAAATGTGACCTATATTAAAAAGTGGTTCAATTAATTCTGCTCGTTGTTCTGATCAAACTATTTTCAGGTTTTGCGCATTTAACGTTACACGTTGTATAGTCCTCCAGACCGTTTTCGCAGCCTATCTCAACGGAGACTTCTACGCGGGAGAAATTATACTGCACAAGTGTGTGCGCAGATACAGGTGCACTCCCTGTTCCTTCACTTTCATAGTCCGATGGAACGGCAATCCGACACGACAGGAGAGAGATCAGGCGCAGAACCAACGGCTAAACGTGATATACCAGGCACGGAGGTATCACACCAGCAACTTCCAAACACCGGGCTGTTACGAAGAAATTCCCTGTGGAAAAACCTAATAATACTTAGCCCAACCCGGAAATCGAACCCCACGCTCAGCAATGCTATTCTGTAAAAATCTCAGCGTGAGAACTTAGGTGAAGTGAGCGGGAAGTGAGCTGTCATTACGGATTAACACTATTGACACTGCTCACTTCAAACTCGCTTCACTTATGTTTTCACGATGAGATTTTTACAGAATCGACCGGCAGCTGTCTTACTTGCGACCACGAAACCAACGGGGTAGTTTATTTATTACTTTTAAGAAGGCTTACAGACTAATTACAAATAATAAGTAACGACAACACATTATAAAGTTGCTAATAACAAGCCTCCACAGATATGTAACATATTGATTACTTAAAGCCGAACTATTAAAGTACATTGTGTTATAAGTAAGTAGGTTAGTTTAGTTTAATTTTATTTATGTTGCTATACTCGATGTTTTTTTTACAGGCTCCAAATTTTTTCAGGGTATTCTACTCATTACTATGAACAACTTTCACTATGGGACTAACTCTGAAATCACGAAAAAAAAAATCAGTTGTTTAATACAAAAGTTCAATACCTACTTGACCAAAATGTATGAAACAGCTAATTTTATTTTCGTGATCTCAGAGTTGCTTTCATAGTGAAAGTTGTTCATATTCATGGGTAGAACCTCCTGTAAAAATTTGGAGACGGTAAAAAAAAACATGCTGTATATGAGTTTAAGAACCACTCGCCGGCGCGTCGTTGACTTATAGTTACAGTTGATTTATAATAATTTTATATTATATTCCGAGATAACGACTAAAACAAAAAGATAAGTTGTGCCGACTTCAAATAAATTGAGATAAAGACAGGAGAATCATGAAGAATCTTTATTTTCACTTCAAGACAAAATTAATTGTGTTACCCTGACTCCTGCACCATACTTGCGTAACACACCATTACTCTCAATTTGAATCATTTTGAAGCATATTGCTAATCCATTGCTCCATATGTTCGAAAAATGTGTCTGCTCAGCAACGTAAATAACGCAATGAATGTTGTTGAACTGTCAAAATGAAACCCATTGCTACTGATAGTGTGTTACGCAATTATCCTGCTGTACTAGGGATATCTGTATCACAAGAGCCAGAATTCTCCATTTAATTTTATCTATCCTTTAGTCTTCATCACTAATTGACAAATCATCGTTCGTCAGAACACTTTATTTATTTTATTTATTCCTTTATTTCAGGCAACTAGGGCCCATAGAAAAAACTATACATACTACTACAAATATTAGAATACTTATAAACTAATCCAAACATTTCATAATAAGTTAAACGATAACAAAGTTGTAGCTGCGACTGCAGGTTGACGTCCAGAATCCCCCAGATTCCTATAGCTTGCACCACATACAGCGGAAGCTCGCAGAACGCTCCGATGGGTTTAACCGTCTAACTATCGGCAATCCTTTACTAGTGCAAGCCTTTCACGAGCGCTAGACCAGAAACATTATTAATATTGTCAAATATTTTGGCGGCTCCCACAGTGCACCCTTTATCCCTCTATCCCCAATTAGGTTGAAGAGAATATTGTCGCAGAAGTTTCTAAAGATTTATCGCTTGCCCTGGATTAGAACGTGTATTGTGACTGAGAAGAATAGATACAAGTAAAAAACTTGTCTGATATCCATTACAAAGATATTTGCTAGTAGTTAGGAATAGAAGCGGACAACGACCCGCGACGTGATCGCGCTACAAGGTCGGACTTACATAATGTTCTGTTATGGCCGAAGAATTACAACTATCAATATACATAGAATGTCTGTCTAGGGATATAAATGAATGATCTATCTGTACGATATCTTTGAAATAGTTGTTCGGTACGTGTGATTAAAAGAAAATATATACTATTCAAGGACTTTTTACGTTAATTAATTCATTGTAGAGAGAAATGTTTTGAATTTATTCCTGAATCCTCATTAGGTATTATTCTCAACCTGTGTTGGTCCTTTCCTTTTTAGGGTTCCGTACTGTCAATGAAAAACTACGCCCTTGTAGGATCACTCGTGTCTGTGTCTGTCTGTCACAGCCAATTTGCTCAGAATCTACTGGAGCGATTAACTTGGAATTTGGTACACAACATATGAATTTCTGTGACCCAAACGCGGACGTATAACGTAAATAAATAAATTTTGATTGTGGGGGTCACTTTTAGGTAGCAAAATGGAAAAAAGAATATGTACCGTGTAACATATCCCGGTCCTGGCTGTGATTCTTTGACAGTCATTACGGGTCGTCAGAAGCCTAAAAGTTTGACAACCAGTCTTACCAAGTGGTATCGTGTTGCCCAGTAACTGGGTTATGGAGGTCAGATAGGCAGTCGCTCCATGTAAAATTCTGTTATTCAGCTGCATCCGGTTAGACTGGAAGCCGACCCCAACATAGTTTAGAATAGGCTAGGCAGATGATGATGATGATGACCGTGTGATATATCAAATTAAAGAGCTTGTGGTGTGGGGTCTCAAATAAGTATACTTTTTCTTTTATTTAAAAATAAATTAAAGTTATTTTAGAAAATTTATGAATATTGACCATTATCCCCGAACACTTGTTTCGGGGATAATGGTCAATTTTCATAAATTTTGAAACAAATACAGAAAATAGTTATTCACTTATAGATTACATTTAAACCTGTAAGGAGTCTATGGTCTTAAAATAACATGGTAAATCGCTCAATATTGTGCGTAAAAAATTGCACTTGGAATGCATGGAGAACATTTTTTCAACTTTCTTTAGACAACATATTCATCGTACGGAATCCTCTCCACGCGAGTTCAGCTCGCACTTGTCCGGTTATGTTTCACTTATCGCGATGTTATCAGGTTTTGTCTACCTTCGACTGACAATATTTTTAATCGATACACGTCGTTTCTAGTCAGAACTAGAAAACAAAGAAGTAGAGACTACCCTGATTACCAGTCATGTCGAGATGATGATGATGATTCGTTAATTAATGCTAAACGAATTTAAACCATTATATCCTTGTCAACTTTAAACAATTGACAGAAACAGAACGATGTTTTTGTACCTACGTTTAGTGCTAAACGTATTTAGTGATAATCTACAATAGCATTAAACCATTCCGCACCAATTTTCAAAAGAATTCTACATCCGTAAGGTATCGTCAAAAATGCGAGCAGCGCCGCGGGGTACCTCACTAATATCATACAATAATGTGATATTACTCAATTGTTAACTTTTTATGTCCAACGTGACCAGCCAGTAAGAATCTGGACACAAATAACGTCCATTAATACATGTCAAGTAGCGACACTGAACTAAGATCACATCATTAATATTGAGGACTACAAGTAGGCGTTGGTGGAAAAGGATAAATTTCATGGAGAGGTGCTTTCACCCTTTACGACTCCAATCTATTTGTCAGAGAAAAGGAAACACATTGAAGCACCTAAAGAAAGGAATCGCCTCTCCACCGACCTAATTGTGTCCCTAATGTACACCCACGTACGTTATAGCCTCTAACGATGCCGATTTCATGCTTGTCTTTACGCTACTATAGTGTGTACCTATTGGTAACGATATAATAGTTGGACGTCCTTTAAATATTTTGAGGTGTCTATTTTATCCGACTACAAAGCTAGCGGGGTCATTGCGTAACACACGAATAGATAGGCTGTCATTTTGACAGTTCCACAACATTCATTGCGCTTTTACGTTGTTGAGCAGACAAATTTCTCGAGCATATGACGCAATGGATTAGCAATATCCTTCAAAATGAGTCGAATTATGATTGATACAGTGTTAAGTACGCAATTAGTGTGCAGATTCATAGATAGGTGATATGAATCGCACTGGTTAAGACTGCAAGTTCGTTGTTAACCCCGTGGTTAACGACGAACTTACATTCAGTAACCAGCCAGTCGATTCTGTAAAAATCTCACCGTGAAATCATAAGTGAAGTGAGCACTTCATAGTGTTAATCCCTAGCGAATGACAGCTCACTCCCACGCTCACTTCACCCAAGCTTTCACGGTGAGATGGTTACAGAATCGCACGGCAGCAACTCCGTGTAGGTCCGTAGCTCCGCACCTACACGGATTTAAATAAGAATATAGTGTCGACGGTTTGATCTCAGATGAATAAAAAACATCGTAAATCATTGTTAACGCTACGGGATTTTCAGAAAAGTGTCTGAAGTTTAACAATCTGGATTAATATTCAGACTGGTGAACTTCTGGAAGTTTTTCACTATGTAGGTAGAATGATTAGCCAGATTGAACCTTCGAATACACAATTCGGTCGTGGCAACCATAAACTGCGTTACAAACAATGCGTAATTGAAAAAACTGAAAAGGGGTCATAATACTCGTGATTAGCAACTTTTACTATGAAAACAAATAATAATAAAATCGTTAAAAAAATCTGCTGCTCCATAAATTTATCTCGACAAAATGTAGATAACAGCTGTTTTATCTGTCGTTAAATGAACACTTTTTCAGTTATTTTGATTACACCTTGTATATTCAGCAAACCTTCGAGTGCCATAGAAATACGTGTGTTGAAGGTTTCTAAAAAGTCTGAAGTCACATTTTTTTCTAACAAAAAGCATTGTTGGTAAAAAATTATATTTTGAATACAACAAAATATAAAACTGCATATTTCTGCAGGTACACAACATAGAACTGCAAACTATCCTTTGCTACAATAAATTAAATAAACTGTCCGTCAACAATGCGCCGGCGCAGCGCTACCTCGCACAAAGCGTAGCTGCCCGGTCAACCCATTAGCGCATGCGCGGCGGGGGCTCATGATCACTTTGCTCACTTTAATTTATGTACTTTGTGCCATTGTCCACCAACAAAGCATGCGTTTTATAGCGTTCGGCTGCCGGACACCCAGATTAACATCTATGCTTGGTTTCGCCTTTCTCTCGTTTTGTGCAACATACAATGGATATAACCGGGTAGCCACCTGGCAATAATGGCTTCGATGCAGAATTTTATGTCAAAAAAATCTGCCAACCTAAATCATTTTGATGGAAGAAAAATCCAAAATTCTATCCCGTAATTTAAACAAAATATATTAATAAAGAAAAGCTTTATTTATTTTAACAATAAATCTTAATATGTCTAATATTGTTTAAATATCGAAACACCATAATAATTCTAAAATATTAAACACTACACACCTAAATACATTTGTTTCTGAATTAATATAATATTATTAATAAACTGTTTAAATAAAAATTTTTTTGTATACCTTCACCTTGGTAGGTACCTTGAGCAAGTCCAGATGATATTTGAAAGACCTTAAATTCCCGTAAACAGGCCAAAACGATATAGTGACATTTTTTTTTTTTGACAAAATATTGCATCTTTCAAAAGATGAAAAGAAAGAAAAAAAAAAGAAAGACTTCCTAAAAACTTAAATTTTCCTTGAAGACAGATTTAATTAAGTCAAAAATTTTCAACAGCCGCTTATAAGTTTAACCATGGATACAGGTGAGTGAGAGCTGGCTAGGCATACCAATAACCTAATCTAAAAAGAAGTAAATAACTTACGAGTCTCATCCTCCTTTCTTTAAGCTCTTCAATTTACTAACTGCCCCATACCAGAACCTACTCATTATCTATCCTCGCATCACTATCATCGAACACAGCCCTCGGGTTATTCACCAGCTCGCCGTGAACCCGCACACGATACACGCACGTGTAGACCGGGTGTCCCCAGTTCGACAGCACCCTGACCTTCACGAGATTATAGCCCTTGGTAGACGGAAACAGAACTTCAAAGTACTGGATAGGTTTGCCATCTTTGTCGTACTCGAAGCTGCCGTAATCATGAGGGTATGGGTCAAAGCGGCTCTCCAGACCCTCGAGTTGGAAGAGGCGCGGAGCTGACGATATCTCTCTGAGAAAAAAAGATATTTGATTCGTTTTACCTCCAAATCGCAAAATACGCGCTCAGGCGTGGAGCTGCGAACACCAGCCCGGTACACATAATACAGTACATTAGAATACCTATAACTACGTCAAAATCGCTAATAATGGTGAGCACATTTGCAAAAACTAGTTTAATCGTACAATATGAAAACTTAGGTTTAATACATACATACATAAACTCACAGTTTCTCCCCATGGGGGTAAGCAGAAACCACAGAACGCCACTTACGTTAAATAACTGTTTTTTGTTTGGTTCGCCATTTCTGCACAGCTAAGTGCAAAATTAATATATTTCTGTTACAATCCCAATACTTAGTTAATTCTACAGTAAAGATATAAATAAAAAAAATGTAAGAAATAAAATTACCTCGTCGGTGAAATATGCGGCGGTATGTGCTCGATGCTAATGCTCGTTACACGGACGGTGCCCAACAGACGTATAGTGGCCTCTCCCCTGGGCCCCTTGAACGCCCAGCACTCTCCTGGCAGGGTTTCTGGCCGGATCATGGCCCGAGCGCCGAGACATTCGCGACAAACCCACGACGTCAGCATGTGGAGCGCCCAGCCAACTGATGATTCGTAAATGACGTGCTCAATTGTGTCTCCCGTATCCAGCACTCTAGCACCAGCGGACTCGAGCGCGTAGTCTGCTAACTGTCAACAGCAATACAAATGCTCCACATTCTCACATATTTATAGCTGCTGCACTACGTTTTACTTTTAACCATTCAATTTAGAATGATTGGAAGATGCGACGATGCCATTATCCAATTTATTTCGCTGAGGTGATACCGAACTAACAGTGAACGGATGCACGTGTATGGAAATCTGCAAAGAGACGTTCCTAATACCATGTTCAGGGACGAAATACTTCAATCTTAGCTTTGATTTATGGTAACGATTCTTTCATGTGTAAAATAAGCACTTTCAAAATTTGTTTGCATTGATTTAGAATTTCAATTCTTACAAAATCGAACAGTTGTATGTGTAAAGAAACTACCTCTACTAACTATAAGTAAGAGGGATGATAAAGTTCAGAATCAGAAGCAAACCAAAACGGAAACACATGTTGGTAAAATATGAGGAGATGATTGACAAAGATGTAACAGGCACAAACAAACTGGCTATCCGACGGGGTTATAACGACACATGTTTTAAGGGGTAATTTAGCTACTAACAACCTGTATCTAAAGAATGGAGGTGTTTGAAATGTTCGAGTTTTGTTAAGTACAGAATAACGAATGTAATGACAATGAGTGTATGCAACCTCAGTAGATTGTAGTACGATCACCAAAGGAGATAAGTAACCAGGGTAATCGGATATAGTTGAAACTTAGTAAGAAACTAATAGAGGTTTTCTAATTAAATTGAATTTAATTAATAGAAAAAAAACAGTTCATATATCAAGTTAAATTTCTTACAAAAACATCCATCGGTTTCTTAATAAACTTCAACTATATCCGACGAGCCTGGTTACTTATCTCTTTTGGTGACCGTACATAGGAATCTGCTGAAGCATATAAGACTACGAAGGCTGCCTTTTAAGTTGTGTCGTTTGAAATAAGTATAGACGATCTAATAGATTATTACCATTTACTGATTTTCAAAGATTTCTCCGCGATATTTAATACACTTTTGCATGCGTTCGAACCAGTTTTTAGAACACTTATTCCACTCCAAAGTGGGGGTAGTCAAAATGGCCGATTTGTATGCGTCAACAGCTTCTTCGGGTGAGCTGAAACGTTGACCACGACGACTTTGCTTAATTTTGGGGAACGTAAAAAAATCTTTAAGGCTCAAGTCAGGGCTGTAAGGCGGGTGTCAAACAAACAGTGGTGCACCAGTCAGCGTTAGCCGTCTTGTGATCTCCTAGTACAATAGTGACGACGTGACCACCCTTTGCCACAAACGAGACAACCATTTTTTTTAAGTGCTCCGTGAGCGAATGACTTCGGTCAGTTTTGCCTCATCTTGAAAGACCCAGACAGTTGACTGCTGCTTGGAATCTGAATCGTAAGCATATATCCAAGACTCGTCACCACTAACCATATCATAAACGTGTTTTGACTCTCCTCGGTTGAATCACTACAGAGTTTTGCGACAACATCTAACAAGGGTTGCTTTTTGGTCGTCGCTAAGCAAATGTGGTATCCAACGAGAGATCACCTTTCTTACGCCGAGTTCTTCGTGCAGGATTTTTTGGATAGTAGTCCCTGAAATGCCCACGGCAGCCTCTATTTCACGGTATGTCTCATGACGATCTTCGACGATTAGCTGCCGCACGGCGTTAATATTCTCTTGCGTCATGGCGGTTTTTGGACGACCTTCACGTGGCTTGTCACTGAAGGTAGAGTGCCCACGTTGAAATTCTAAATACCAGCGTTCTACAGTCCTAAGACATGGTGCTGCATCACTAAACACAGAAGTGATCTCCTCAAAGCACTGAAGTCGCGTTAATCCCCTTTGAAAGTTGTAGAAAATTCTCGCACGCATATTTTCCTTTGATATTTCCATTTTTACAACCGACTTGTCACCTTTGAATAGACGCTACAATAAAACTATTCAACCGATCAAAAAACATTCTTTTGTTTTCGAATTCTAGATTCAAAAACATGAAAAAGCCATATGGTTTTTTTTAAATAATTGCGGGAGGTTTGCAAACGACTCGACTTAAAAGACAGCCCTCGTACCAATATAGCATGAGACGTATCAGCAGTTTGCTTGACTCGACGCAACATTATCTAATCTTCCGCCATAAATTGCTGGTTCCTTGTATGAATCAGAAGATACCTAATACCGGGGTTTAATACTGTGTCTACATCTCTTTTTATCTTGTCTCCTAGCGCAGGTATGCCCGACGAGATTTCTTTAGAAATAAACGTTACCTTTATACGCAGTTTTCTGTTCCTTCCTACTTGTCTGTTAAAAAATAAATTATCGACAAAATACATTGCACATCACTAACCTGTCTATCATAATCAAATGCATCGCCAATCTGGCGGTTGTTGCGCAATCGCATTACGGGATCGACGAGTGCCTCCTTAGCGCGTCCGGCCGCCGCCGCCACTACTGGCAATGCTGAGGAGATGCGCTCCATCTCACTCTGCAGCCGCTCGTGCTTGCGATTCACCTGCAAAAATATAAGATCACAAGAAGGAGTAGGCAGTGGTGTACCTATTATTGAACACTTCAAGCACATAAATGTACAGAGGCGGACTAAATGCCATAGGCATTTACACTTTTATACTTCAATTTATTATCCCTTATTCAAACAGCTTTTACGACGTTATAAGATACCAAGATTTATTTTTATGTAGGTTCTTTATTATGAATACATTACACATATAAACCTCCCGGAATAGATGCTCTTAATAATGATGTGAACCGCATCAAAATCCGTTTCGTAGTTTAGAAGATAGCTGTTACTTAAAGCTCTTACTTTTTATCCCGATATTCCCAGGGAATCGAAACTTACGCGAAACCGCGAGGTGCAGTTAGTACATACTACATAAAGGGAAAATACTCCAATTTGAGATGAAGAGTTGAAGAGCAACCGCAACTTGAAATTCATTGCACTCAAGCTTGTGCGGATTGTACAGACGACAGCACATCAAGCTACCCGAAACTGTCAGATTTTCCCAATCAACTTTGAACCTTATGCTTTAGCGATAAAGTTTAAAATCTATTAAAGAAATCTGACAGATTGTAGTAGCTTGATGTGCTGGCGTCTGTACAATGTGCTAATGATCATTGCGTGGTTGTCTTTCATAAAGGTAGTTAGGTGCATGAGCTCCTTGGTTGGCTTTTATTATTTTTTAAATTGAATGTTTTATTTTTAATACCTAATACAAGTACCTAGTGAACGCCCTAGTGGGAAAAAGTGAACTCGTGGTTAATGTGTGTGTAATTTGCGCAAAATCAATCACAGTGGACGCCAAAATTATGGACATTCCACTTTGTTCCACTAGTGGGCCTGATTGGTGGGGCCAAGTGGAATAATTCGGATCTAATTTCTGTTTACGGAAATAATGAAGGTCAAAGTCGCAACTTTTTTTCACCTTTTTTCACGATAACAAGTTTTAATGTACGTACCCCCTCAGTTGAAGGGGTATTACAACTTGTTGGTTGTTGTTTGTTAGTACCTGAGCACAATGTTTTGAGTACGTTACATTGCGGGCTGCCGTAAACAGCGATTTGTCAAACTAAAAATAAAAGTGTTTTCCCAGAAATCATTTCTTGTCAATGTTATTTAGTTTGATGTACAGACGCCAGCAAATCAAGCTACTACAACCTGTCAGATTTCTTTAATAGATTTTCAACTTTATCGTTAAAGCATAAGGTTCAACGTTGATTGGGAAAATCTGACAGTTTCGGGTAGCTTGATGTGCTGGCGTCTGTACCTACAGAAAGCGTACATAACGGTTATGTGATGGGTAATTTTACACCCTGTATAAAATAAATATGGTAAGGTTATTGGGTTTTTACACTCGGCAGCAATCTGATTTTGTTTCTGGTTAATGGCTATGGACTCACACTGTACCTATTTGTTTTCAACATTACGACCGAATCTACACTAATATTATAAAGAGGAAAGATTTGATTGTTTGTTTGTATTGAATAGGCTCCGAAACTACTGGACCGATTTGAAAAATTGTTTTACCATTAGAAGCCGACATTATCCCTGATGAACATAGGCTACTTTTTACCGCGGGAAAATGCTTCATTCCTACGGGAAAACGGGTACCTAATAGGATTTAAACGGCGGGAATTCCGAATTCTACGCAAACGAAGTTGTGGGCGGATGCTAGTGTAAGAATAATTTTATTAATTATATTGGCATTCCGGAAGACGTAGCGTTGGAAGTCCTCCCACAAGATGGACCGATGTCCTTGTGATGGCCGCAGGAACCCGCTTTATGCGGGAAGCACAGAACCGTTCGAAGTGGCGGGGCTTGGTGAGGCCTATGTCCAGCAGTGGACTTTCGGCTTTTAAACTAAATGGATAGAATTGTACTTATTTAGTAGGTAAGTAATATCTTCTTGGTCAGTTTTTTTTTTTTTGCAAAGATTCTTCATGCTTCATGGGATTTACGTGGGAATCCAAGCAAAAAGGATCCAGTAATGGGGTATTGAGTTAAGACTACATTCGATACCCAGACTAATAGACAATTGATAATAAGAATTTTTTTTAAATATTATAAAACGGGAACATTTTTTTTTAATTGAAATTATTACATTTGATAGGTACCTTTTCTGTAGCTCAGGATTCAGGAATTATGTCTTAGGTCGTCGTGTTTAGGTATGGATAACATGGTCTGGTTTTGGACGGCATTTCTACCAACTGTTAAAATGCCTTTACTTATGTCATATCCATATGTTTTTTTACTGTGTGTACATAAATAATAAAAAAAAAAAATATAAAGTAGTTATAGTGACATAACCACAATAGTTGGACATTATTGTATAGTGTATTTTTGTTGATATTGATATGTTCTTTAATATTCTGAGATTTTTTTTTGTTCTGTCATCAATAGTTTCCGCAGCGCATGCGAAGACATTTTATGGCTATTTTTTTACACCTTGGGTTACATTATTGAAGTTTTAGTAGGGACCTCTAGTTTTTGCTAGTAATAAATATAGCATATGTTACTCAAGGACAATGTATCATTCTAATGGTGAAAAATGTTTTGAAATCGGTCCAGTAGTTTTTGAGTTTATTTGTTACAAACATACATACATACAAAAATACAAATCTTTCCTCTTTATAATATTAGTGTAGATGTAGAAAAGGAAACCGCTCCAATTTGACGTGATGTTTTCTGTTCATGGTACCTCATGCGGTCATAGCAAGATCGCTTTTCACTACCCTGCCCAACTAAAACCAGCCAAGGCAGACCCATGAGAGCTGATAATACTAAGATATCGTAAATGCATGATGGTTATGAAGGCTTGGCCAAATCTCTGCATTCGTAATGCCAGTTCACTACAAGTTCGTCTTCAGCAAGTTTTACCTGTAGTTCCTTAATAGTGCATTGTGTAATTGTGTAAGGATCCAAGGTTAGGTCATAAATGGTTGTCCTAATTGTCTAGAAACGCAAAGTACAACACGAGTTCCGCTTTAGGCCTCACACATACATTCGACCCTTCATGGACATGCATAACTGCTTGATACTCTGAATATATGGCGAGTGAAGACTAGACGGCTGTTAGCGTCATTAGTCCCGCCCAAAAAGTTCAGAAAACTTATAAATACGCTTTCATGAGACAACTAACGCCATCTGATTTAAAATTGTCGCGCTTTTGCTACGAAATCCGTAGCACTCCGTAGTCGGTTCTGCGCGCTGCGGTCTGCGTTCAGTTCGCAATAATATGCAACGCCATCTATCTTGTTAAACATAAACTATCGGCAAGTGGACTGTGCTGATGGGACGATTTTTGTTGGCAACAATTTAATTTTCGACCCAAAATCTTTGTACCTACTTACATAGATCGATAGTAATGTTAAAAACGACCTATGAATTATTAGTCCCTATACTTCTCCTCTAAAACCTGAAACATGCCATGATGCTTGGATTCCGACTCATGACATGTGTCATTTCGGTTACTAAAACAGTAGATACCTTTTTTTTTTTTTTTTTTTTTGGGTGGGAAATTATCAAATAACTTCTCCCGTTCTGGGGGGAACGGGAGGGTGTGTCAGACTTTTACTGACTAAAACCCACCCGTGTTCCTTCAGTTGCCTGTGCCAAGGGCCACGGTAACTCTTTCGAACAACCCGCGACCCTGGCAAGAACAGTAGATACCTTACGTAGGTATCTAAAACTCAAAGGACCTGGTTGTATTTTATAATTTTTTTGGAAGTATCGCAACTACAACATAATAAAATGTAAAGCAACCTCAGACAGTCCTCTAGTAAGCTGCATGACGACATATTTGATATCAGAGAAGTCTCCATCCAGCATCTCTTGTGTGGGTCCCCAAATGTACGCGTAAACATGCAGTCCGAGCAACATAGTTAGTGCGACGCACACGAACGAACGAAACACGTTTCGGAAGCACCCATCCCGCCTGTATCCATATTCCATGAATTATTTCGCTATGTATTGCTTTCGAGTTTGATTTTTGCGCTAAATCTTCTTTTTGACTTTGATGAGAACTCTGTCATCAGAAGTCATCTTGACAATGATCTTTCATACCACAGAGTGAATGAATAGATTCTTCTTCGAGTAATCCTCCATTGTAGTGCAGTGGTCCTAAGTTTAGGCACCTGTCCCACCGCCGGCGATTAACGAGAAGCGAGTAGAGCTATCATCAAGAAACGAGTTTGTAACGAACAGCGACTGCGTGACGGCGACAAGCGATTACTCGCTGATATGCACTCACGCTTCGTACAGACGCCAGCACATCAAGCTGCCCGAAACTGTCCAACTTTTCTCAATCAACTTTGAACCTTATGATTTAGTAATAAAGTTGAATATCTATTAAAGGAATTTGACAGATTGTAGTAGCTTGATGTGCTGGCGTCTACATCAAACGTGAGCCAGTGTTCGGCGCACCAAGGGAACGTCGCTAAGCAAGTAATCTATGATAACTCTTGTCGAAAAACGAGTAGGTACTCGCCGGCGGTGTTAACAGTCAGCGATCAACTTCTAATAAATGTATCTCTTTTACTTACACGGGACCTACAACTTTTGTACATTTCGTGCGCAAGAAAATCGTTGATAGCTAGCCGTTTCCTCGTTGACGGTGGGACAGGTGTCTAAGCCATGATTTAAGTTGAGTGGTAATAATCTCCCCCAGTCAAAGGCGTATTGATACTCGTATTATGTACGGACATCAGTGATTAAGTTTTATTGAAAAAATTAAATACATTTGGATATTTTAATAGTATATTAATACAAAATGGCTACAATCCGCAGATTGTTACATAAAGTGTAACCACACGAGTGCAAATATCGTCCAATTTAATGTACAGACGCCAGCACATCAAGCTACTACAACTTGTTTGATTTCTTTAATAGATTTTCAACTTTAGCGCTAACGCATAAGGTTCAAAGTTGATTGGGAAAATCTGACAGTTTCGGGTAGCTTGATGTGCTAGCGTCTGTACATTTATTAACTGTGACCTTTTAATGTTTCCAATTATTATGGTGTCTAGAATTTGCTCTCATTTTATACATGAAGAAATTACGATCAACATAATTATTTATGTCCGTAAGGATTGCAATGTCTGTTACAATGATGAACTAAATAGATTGTAATAAAATTATCAATATTCGACATCATCGTTCTATTGCTTATCCCAAACCAATTTATTTTAGGTCGGCGCAGCACGTCTTTTCCTATTATCAATATTGGTAATTACGGTATAAAAATTACAAAGCCACATTGAGCAAATCTAGGCATCAACAGGTTGCATGTTATGTAAAAATCTGCAGCAAACATCTCTACGCTTTCTGGTTTTGCGTGGCGTATTCGATCTGCGCGGCGGCGACGGATTTCATGGCTTCGTGTGCGGAGTGCACGTTGCCGCGCCACGCGAGCAGCACGTCGCGCAGCTGCTGCCACTGCGCGCGCCCGAACGTGCGGTGCATCGTGCTCGACACTCGCACTGTACGCTCCGCCTGATTCATGCGCGCACGCACCAGCTTGGTCTTCAGTACTGGAATGGACATAGGAGTGATTTTAAAATTGCTTGGAAGTGTTACTTTTAATATTTAATTACCTTTTTATGTTCGCAAGTAAATAATGTGCTATTGGTTGGTCATATAAATATTTATCCCTCAGGCATAGCATACGTCTGAAATCCATTGATACCTTGATTACTGTTTATTATTAAATGTTTGTAATTCAAATTACCTTCAATGATGAAAGTTTCAACATCTTGTTCTTCAATCTGCAGTTCTGATATAATCTCATCATATGTGAGTTCAGGGTTGACTTCAGCCATTTGCATAAAGGACAGTATCCTCATTTTCTTTACATTTTGTTCATGGTCTAGGCCTGAAAACAAGGCACACATTTAAATAAAACATAGCAATAATATTTACATCACGATAATTGGCGTTACTAAAGTGACGTTACACATACCTTGAGAATGAACAAATTCTTTGTGGTTTTGGTAAAAGGTCTGGTAGCTGGACAGTTTCTCTGATACGAAAATGGTGAGCAGGTCATGGATTAATTCACCTTCGAGGAATCTTACAGGTTTGAGGGACAGCAGGGGATCCAGTAGGAATGTAGTGGGATCAGCCAGTGCCGTGGAGATGCATTTGATGGCGTCTTCTCTGGCATAGGAGGCATTCTCATCAGTGTATGTGCCAAGCAGCTCAATCATTACCTTTGAAGCCAGTTCACTGAAACCAATACATTTTGCTAATGAGAATAATACAATCTTGTTGGAAATGAAACAATCTAGGCTGTTTTTATTCACATTGGAATTTTCATTCTGATTGTAAATTAGCTTGCAAATTGGGAATTTGAAGGACCAAACAGAATATTTTAAATTGGACATTGGATCTAAAGCAGACATCAATTAATCATTAGATCCCAAACAAAATGTTACCTGTTCTGATCTTTTAAAACTGAATGCAACAATCTGTACAGTTTCTGCATTTGTTCATTAGTGGGTGGGCAGCCTGAGAACTCTTTCCTGAGTTGTTCAACACTGGTGAACACCTCGCGTACAAAGCCAACACGCGCCGCTAGCTCAATGACGTGGTAGTACACATGGTAGCGCAGGGGGGAATTTGCCTCCAAGTTATTGTATAGACGCCATAGCCTGTAATATTAAAATTAAACTAGTTATTCAACAATAATATTTCTATCTAACATCTGTTGCACAAATCCAAGCCACCTTTGACTCAATGCATCCTTGTCTTAAATTGACGCAACTGCTGTAATGATTAAAAACAACTTAATCTGTGATATTGGCCAATAAACATACTAAGGCTCACTTGTGTGTTCATGGTTTACTCTAAATAACTCAGAGTTACCAGCTAACTCAGGGTTAATCACATAATACATCTTGCACCACCAAGTGTTAGAGGTAAACCTAGAGTTTTAAAGTTAAAAATATTAATCCCACTAATGTGGGAGGGTTAAGGTTGAACTAGTTGTGAGCTCGAACTCATGGGTGGGCATGGCCAAGAAGCATGCTGTCTCAATTGGCATTGTGTATGACAGAGATAGTACCACTGATGAAAATTAGACACCAGTTTATATGCACAATGTCTAGTTTGCAGGCACACAAACTCCGATCCGAACTGGAACGCATGTAAAAAAATACATGAAGCCCTTTGGAAAATCGAGTTGAATGAAAGCCACTGCGTAAATTACAAATAAAGTTTATTGAACTCTTCGATAATTGAGCTTTGTCAGTGCTGTCTTAGTTTTGTAAATTTGACAATGCTTTTTTTAGAGATTTACACCCAAAGTTACATTACAATTAGCAAGAAAAACAAATCTTTGTTGGCTCATAACTTTTATTTTACTATTCTGTTTCCGCACAGACAAAATTAATAATATGAAAACTTTATTGTGTTTTACTTTGGATGTACAATATCAAACAGTGGATTAATACCCTCCAAAAGTTTGTTTGGAAAAGTTTTGACCACCTTAAATTGCTTAAACTGTTTTCATCATCATCATGATGAAACATATTTTTCTGTAACAGTTCAAATGTTAACCCCTTAAATGCTCTGTAAACCCAGTTCTGTCAACAGTGTCACCTTTTTTTCTGCTAACCACATAAAAAACACCATTGTTAACATACACGTCATATGGTTTGGTGTACGTTAGTTTTTATAGCAATTATTTTAACATTAACTCATGGAATGTTGTAATTAGAGACACAATAGAAAGACAATTGCTTATGTTGAACTGTGTAACTTAAGACATTCAAAAGGCTAATTACTCAACTCTGTTTACAATTTCTACATTTATTCATCTAACCTGAATAAACATGCAAGTGGGCCTTAGTTATGGATTAATTTAATTACTATTATTGACAGGTGATTAAGTTGAGATAAGAGCACAAGGATTCTCTAGTGCAATAACAAAATAAATAACTTACGACTGTAGCACAACCATGCCAAGTTTGGGACCCGGTGCCTTTGTGAGCCTTTGACTGAAAGCCAAAATCAAGTTTTCTCCTCTCTCCAATGGGATCTGAAATAAAATGTACACAATTCTTGTTTACAAATCACACAGTGTCAAACTCAGCCTTAGGAAATATTTTTAATAGCTGCATGTCTTTCAATAAGTTGAATGTATAGTTCACTTTGCACATTCCAAAAAGATAGGCTTTATGTACATTTGGTTATTAAAGGTAGGATCTACTTACAGAAACCATGATGGAGACAATACTGTTGAGTATAGCTTCAATCTCGGATTCATTTGGTTCCTTGAAGCAAACATCACAGACTCCCACTATTTTGTGCAAGTCGTCCTCAATACCCTTCGGCGACTTCTCTTCCGCTATCTCTGCTCCGAGACTCTTGAAGTACTTCCTTAGTTCTAGTGCCTGAAAGCGTCGACGTTGATAATTACATCAGTACGAACTAATTTACACTTTCCCCGATACAATGACTAGGTTATGTTGACGTTAACTTACTTGATCTTCGAGAGATATATCCATAAAAACGGCGGGGCCCTGCATTTCGAATGTTGCAAATCACGTGCGCTCCTTTTAATTCAATCGAATTCTTTCTCTGAAAGAGATATTATTAAAAAATGCATGTGCCACAAGCAGTTTATGACACGGCACGGCTCAACAAAAAGAACTACCACAGATTACATTTTGACGTTTACGGTTTTTGAATTCAGTGATCAAGTAAAGTCAGGTCTACACGCTTGGTGCTTTGTGCAAACTAATAAACTCTTTAAACGTATGAACGTGTGTATACATCACTAGAGCACGAGCTTCTATGATTTGTGCACAAAAACTAAACGGCTCGGAACAGCGGATCGGCATCAAGTGCTCGCAAGTAAAACCGTAGATTACGGATTCGTAGTCTACACGATCCAAAGACGATCGCAAATAATTTCCGGGACCAAAAAATTTAAGTGGCAACACAATTTAACAGTCACCAAGCCTGACACCTGAACCTGACAGTGACAGTGACACTAATAAGCAGAGGTTAATCGGTTGCCGACCGACTGCGTCTCATTTCGTCAACAAAGTAAAAAAGCGTAGCAGTAATAAGTTATTTCTTGGATTATGTTGAAGTAATAGCGGTATAAAAAGTAAGACTTTAATCCAACATGAGTAGTTTTCATAAAACTAGTGATTCACGCGTCACTATATGTGGCACTAAAGTGAAAAACAGTTTACCGATAATATCATCTGGTATTCCATCTCTGGACCATGTCATTGGTAAGAAATATTTGTTTTCTTGCGTTGATAACTAGTGAAAGAAGGTTTTCCATGTGTTTATGTGATCAATTAGTTCTACTATTGCAAAGTCACTTGTAAATATAACCTAAAAAATTATACCAATGTGTCAATCAAATTATTATATCACCAAATATTTATCTCCTCATACACCATCAGATCAGTATACAAATAAATTATTATAATTTTACAGGCGGTGGTTTACCGGCAGGGAGCATATTTGCTGTTGGTTTGTATATAATTAGTACTGTTGCAAATTAAAAAAAAATGTATTCCACCCTTCCTAGAGGATATACAGTGAGTGTAAAAAGTATTTGTACACCTATGGTTGTAGTAAAAAATACAAATTTGATAGATATTTCTTTTAATTTATTTAATTTAGAGAATACTAACAAGCAGCTCAAGGCCGTTGTACTTTGTTTATGCCAAAAAAAAAATTAAATAAAAATTTTAAGCAGTAAAAAAAATGTATCCATTTTGCAAAAATTCGCTAATAAAAAGTATTCATACACTTCAAAAATTATTTTATAAAAATGAAAAAAAGTCATAATTAATATTTTGTTGGTCCACCATTATTATGAATAATAGCTTGGA
Organism: Eremobia ochroleuca; assembly: GCA_949629135.1. Lineage (NCBI taxonomy): Eukaryota > Metazoa > Arthropoda > Insecta > Lepidoptera > Noctuidae > Eremobia > Eremobia ochroleuca. The sequence continues at coordinate 13,301,997 of OX451392.1, forward strand.
GTCTCCGCGGCATTAAATCAACTAGTTTTGAGACAAGAAGATGGTATCAGTTCCCATTCTTCGCGAACTGGAATTTTTTGCATTTCTTTACTTGAAATTGCTCTTTTTCTAATTTTATCATCTAGATAATCCCAAAAATGCTGTATGACATTAATATCAGGTGATTGGGGAGGAATTTCAAGGTGACTTGGTGTGTTAAACAGGATCCATGCTTTACTATTCCATGCTTTATGTTTAGGATCATTATCTTGTAAAAATATACAATTATTTTTAAAACCCATTGCTGCTGCACTTGAGTGTAGATTCTCTTTTAGGATGTTATATATGTTTTGTGATCCATAATTCCATCAATAAATGCAAGCTTTCCCAACCCAGTAGCACTAATACAACCCAATACTAAAACAGATCCACCACCGTGTTTTACTGTCGGACATGAATTTTCTTTTTAAATTCCATATTAGGTTTTCTCCATACCTTATAATGTCCGTCCGATTTAAAAATATAAAAGGGGGTAGCGGGTTAAGGGGGTCTGGCGGCCCCCACCGAATCTGGTAAAATCGTTCCAAAAATCTTGAAGAGGGTCGAAAAACAAGCAGTATAAGCTTTTTACCGACATTACAACCCCAAACGAAAACACAGTAATGGCGAAAAATATGATTTTTTGTGATTTTTATTTTTTTCAACCAGTTTAATTTATTTTTAAATGGTTTAAACGCAATTAAAAATTTGTTTTGGATGTGTGGAAGTCCCCTGAATTTTTTCAGATTTTTTGGTCAAGTAAAAACATGTGAATTTTAGGTTTTAATGCGAAAAAATCGTGAAAAACGCGACATTTTCAAGATTCAACCCTCTTATTTTTAGGGTTGTTTTCATTTTCCCGAGGGGTGCTGTATAGTATAGATAGCGGCAATCGTCCTCTTTCGAATGCAGGCAATTGGACTCAATTTGGTCAATTCTGGTGAGCGGGGCGATTTTTTGAAAAAAACTCGAAATTTCAACTTTCGGTAAATTACGGCGCGTACTTGGTATAATGCGTCTTTGCTATAAAAAAAATACATCTCTATAGGGGTTTTTGAGGTCGTTGATCAGGAATTTGATGTCAAAAAAAAATTTTGACAACAAATTCACCCATACTTACATATTTATTAACACAGGTTTGATAATGTAAATAATATCATTGAAACACAGCATTTATACAATTTTAATATCGTGTTCAACTAATATAATCAATGAAACTAAATTTTCTGGTATAAATCATATTTTATTCAAGCTTACGTAATAGTCACACAGTAACATAAAATAGCATAATACTTTTTTACAGAGCTAAGTTAACAATTTTACAGTTTTAATCCTCGTAATGTAAAAGAAATAACAATTCATTACCTTTTATCAAATTCGTGATCAGCGATCTCAAAAACCCCTATAGAGATGTATTTTTTTATAGCAAAGACGCATTATACCAAGTACCTACGCGCCGTAATTTACCAAAAGTTGAAAATTCGAGTTTTTTTCAAAAAATCGCCCCGCTCACCAGTATTGACCAAATTGAGTCTAATTGTCTGCATTCGAAAGAGGACGATTGCCGCTATCTATACTATACAGCACCCCTCGGAAAAATGAAAACAACCCTAAAAATAAGAGGGTTGTATCTTGAAAATGACGCGTTTTTCACGATTTTTTCGCATTTAAACCTAAAATTCACATGTTTTTACTTGACCAAAAAATCTGAAAAAATTCAGAGGACTTCCACACATCCAAAACAAATTTTTAATTGAGTTTAAACCGTTTAAAAATAAATTAAACTGGTTGAAAAAAATAAAAATCACAAAAAATCATATTTTTCGCCATTACTGTGTTTTCGTTTGGGGTTGTAATGTCGGTAAAAAGCTTATACTGCTTGTTTTTCGACCCTCTTCAAGATATTTGGAACGATTTTACCAGATTCGGTGGGGGCCGCCAGACCCCCATTAACCCGCTACCCCCTTTTGATTCATCTGTGAAAATTACACATTTCCAAAAATTATTTTTTTCATGTATTATATTCTTTTGCGAACTCTAATCTTTTTTTCCTATTAATATCATTCACCCAACACTTTTTGCGCGCAAATCTACCATGATAATCATTACTACGTAATACATTTCGAACAGTACTGACTGATAATTTACAATCATTGTTATTATTAAATTCCTGTAATATTTGAGGAGCGCTAATTTTTGGATTTATTTTCATACAATTAAACATTTTTCTTCCCAAACGTGGCTTGATTTTAAATGGATGTCCACTTCTAAATTTATTTTTTATAGTATTATTAACACTAAATCGATAAATTATAGTCTGTACAGTTGAGCGTGGTCTATTGACAAGTTTTGCAATTTCACTTAATGATTTGCACTGATTATGTAAGCTTATAATTAATTATCTTTCCTCTTCACTCGTTTCTTTTCCTCTACAGCCCATTTTTGCTACTAAACGCCTCTATACATGTCACAAGTGTAAATAAAACTAAATATTACGCCTTAGGAATAACCTTGATATTTGAAACATACGAAAAAAACTGTTGGATAAACAAACACTCAATTTAACATGAAATATAATTAATGTATGAATACTTTTTAGTAGCCATTTTTTGTATAGTGGATATAAAAGCATTATTATGCTGCTTATAATTTTTATTTAATTTTTTTTTTTGTCATATATGAAGTACAACTACCCTGAGCTACATGTTAGTATTTTCTAAATTAAATAAACAAAAAATATATCAAATTAAAATTTGTTTTTCATTACGACCATAAGTGTGCGAATACTTTCTACACTCACTGTATATTAATATAATATATGTTAATATATATTAATAATAATATATAATAATATAATATATGGACATATATTATTGTTAAATCTCATTGATAGTACTGTTTTCTTTTCAGAGGAAGATGCCCTGGCTACCTACAGCAGAATTCTTTTGAAATATTTCTTATCGGAAGGTGTAGCTTGCACGCATGACTTGTTCATTGCATCAGCTGATGAAAATCCTGTGGATATTGTGAGCAAATTAATAATAGCATTATTAACTTAAGCTTTTAAACTCAATGCATTTATTTCAAATAAACTTATTACAGGCACTTTTGAATTGTCAAGGGGTCGGTCAGTCAGAACGATGAAGCCAGTTGCCCATTCCAAAGTGTAGTAGGTATTTTTAAAGGGTATACCGAACCGTATAATAAAAAGTCATCATTGTCCAGTTCTTATTCCAATTCAATTGAGTTTGGCTCACCTTTTTCCTAAAATCGGTACTAGCACACATCTCATTATTCACCCCTTTTCTAGCCATATTATCAATGTTTATTATACCATCCGTTTGGTGCCGGACTTAAAGAATAGCATCACCCTACTTCCTGTGGGTGTCGTAAAAGACGTCTGAGCGACGTACCGGAGAACGGGCAGCAGCATTCTCTATGCATTTTACCACCATACTGCGATCGCCAACCTGCCTGCCAAGCGTGGCGATTATGGCAAACCCCCCCAAGACTGACAAGCACAAAAAACACTTGACACCTAGTACCCGGCGGCCCGCTTACCCTTGGCTATGGTAGCGACCAAGGTCACGGTGAGGCAAGGGGTGCTAAGAATCCCCGGAAGAGATCTGGCTACTACAGTCACGGAAAACTGGACTGACGTGAAGATCACCGAACTCGGGGAAGAATTGAGCATCTTACAATGGAGTATAGTGGGGTTATCTGAAGTCCGAAGAGAGAGAGGGAGGACTCGATAATCCACAAATCCGGAAACTTGCTCTATTTCCGGGAGGGCGTTTGGTAACAAAGTTGTATGCGACAACCAAAGATTCTAAAATGTCGCTCCGTAAGTTTCGTTCTGTGCCTCTCTATGGGACATACGTCTGTGTTCCTACGTTTTTTTAAGCGATTGAAATCCAGCTGTAGGGAAGTATGTGTGCGCAAAGTACAATTTAGCACAAAGAGCTGCCTAACGGTCAAAACCTGACAATCTTTGCACAATTTTATTGAGCTGTACTGTACCGATAGTGTTTGAAAGTCATGACCTTGAGGACAGCTCTCTGTGCTCTTTCAAGCTGTATCATACTCGTCTTCGAAGCTCCGCCCCAGACCATTATGCCAAAAGTTAATATTGACTGGCAAAGATAGAAATAAACCATACGTAAGGTATCTACGTCAGCACTGTACCGCAGGCTTTTAAACACTGTAATTTGTTTTCTAACTGCCGTACAATGCCCCAATTTGAGAGTTCCAGTATATGAGGTTGTCTATTAGTACCCCAAGGTATTTGAAACTGGTTTTTCTTGTCAGGGGAAGACAGGAGCATTGATCTGGGTAAAAATTGCAATTAGTATGAGCTTTAACTGAAGTCAATTTAAGGGAGAAAGTGATATAGTTAGTTTCATCCACGTTTGAAGTTAGGCTATTCGCTGATAGCCAAGACATGACAATGCCAAGAACAGATTCTGCTCTCTCTCTCGAGCTTCGTCCCAGTTCTCAGCATGTACTAGAAGGGCCGTGTCATCCGCATATGTGTAAATGGAACAATTTGGGAGTGTTAAATCACATAAACTGTTTACATAAACTAAAAAAAGTGTAGGCCCCAAAATGGAATCTTGAGGCACACCGAAAGACAGTCTACACTCATCACTAACATATGTGGTGACTTTAACACACTGCGTTCTTTCAGATAGGTAGCTCACGAAGATAGCGAGTGCGGGCCCTCTAACTCCAATTCCCAATTTCTGAAGTAGGATGGGGACAGAGACAGTATCAAACGCCTTAGATAGATCTAAGAATAAAGTTACACTTAGATTTTTTATCTAGTGTCTCGACAACATCGTCAATCAGGGCTGAGAAAGCGTCTTCACATGACACCCTACGAAAGCCAATTTGATTCCAAGAAAGGATCTTATGGCTTTCCATGAAACACATAAGACGATTGTTCAGGACCCTTTCAAGAACCTTCGACAATGCCGGAAGGACAGAAATTGGTCTGTAGTTGTTGATACTGCCTCTCGTCTCCTCCCTTGTGAATGAGATGAACGACCGCTCTCTTTAAAACTTTCGGAAATACACCCTCAGACATACACAGACCACATATATGAGTGACGAGGGGTACAAGAGTTTTTCTGCTCATTTTTAGAAGCTGCGACTTATTGCGTCCCACCCTGGTGCAGAATCGGAGCCAAGACCTATTATAATATTTTCAACCTCAGCGCAATCCGGAAAGAGAATAACAATTGAGTTCACCTGTGCATAATCCCTGACATATGATTCATATAATGTACCTGAATTTATATGCTTCGCACCAAGTTCCTTGCCAATATTCGCAAAATAATTGTTGACTTCGTTTAGTGAAGACTTGTAGTCAAGGTTGGACACAATAACTCCACAGGAGGGGATCTAGATATTGAACTAGAATTTGGAACTAAGCTATCTAACTAAGAGATCCGCAGGAGAACCAAGGTAACCGTCATAGCCCGAAGAATTTCCAATTTAAGTGGCAGTGGGCAGGGCACATTGCTTGGAGAACAGATGACCGAAAGGTTCTGGAGTGGCGATCGCGTACCGGAAGACGTAGCGTTGGAAGGCCACCAGGTTGGTCGATGACCTTGTGAAGGCCGCAGGAACCCGTTGGATGCGAGAAGCATAGAACCTGTAGAAGTGGAGGTGCCTGGAGGTAGCCTATGTCCAGCAGTGGACGTCTTTTGGCTGGAATGATGATGATGATGATTAAATGTGCAACATAAAAATTTTCACTGTACAAACAAAGAAATTGACTCCACAGATATCTTAAAATTTTCTGAATGTATGCTATCCCCTTTAATTTATTTTCAGGCCAAGGAATTACCCTCACCCACCATAATTCCTCAAGATGATGAGGTCACAACAGCAGCTAGTGATGTGGATAAGATGAAAATAGCTTGGAGATATGAGGGGCTCAGTCAGGTGGAGTCATCGTTTGGTAGCAACTCTAGCTTTGGACACCATTTCGATCTGAGCAAACATATTGATGCCAATACTATTGACAGCTGCAATATCAAATATTGTAAATTGGATATGGATAGTGGGACGGTCAAAGGTAAGATACATTTTGTATTTAACAGTGTCTAAAAGTACATAAGAAATTGTAAATCATAGCTGTTAGTTACTCAGTTTCTGAATTCACATATTTATCAACAATGTATGAGCATATTAAAAGCATAATCATTGTATGTGTATAATGTTCCCACTGCTGGAACACAGGCCTCCTCTCTTCGAGTGGCAATGAGCTATAATCTACCATGCAGGACTAGCGCGGGCTGGTAGATGTTACATGTCTTTGAATTTTTGTTTCTAGGACATTTGCTCAAAATGTTTATGCCGATTTCCTCAAAATGTTTTCCTTCACAGTTTTGATTGCATAAAAGCTGTATAATTTAAACAATCTATTACATGAATAGCTGTTATTTTCTTACAAAGTTATGATATTAAATATAAAAAAAATAATTTTGATTAATTTCTCCCTCTCATTTCAGGTTTCAAAAACAGCATGTACCATAAATTACTGACAAGTATTAAAGAATTAGTTTCTAAGGAAGAATATCAAAGTAGTGTTAAGAAAAACAGCAATATTTTAAGGATTGGTATACACTCCTTGGGATCTCCAGTGTGGATGGCAATGGAATCTGAGGAGGAGGCCAGTGGAAACTATGGACAAGATCTGATCAAGTTTATATATTGTCTAAGAGTTATACTTAGGGACACTAATGCAGTTGCATTTATTACCATTCCTGCCCATCTGTTTGATGTAAGTATCTTGAATATGAAAAAATGCTAAAAGACATCAAGTACCAGTTCAGCATAAAGAAAGAAAATACATTTATTTATCACGGAATAAAAGACATGCAACACAACATATTATACTAAAAGCTTAGATAAACTGCTGTAAAATGGCTAACTGCTGTAATTATAGATTTGTGTTATTTTTTACAGGATAATCACGTAATGAAAAGACTTTTGTACTCAGTTGATAATGCAGTCAGACTATTATCATTTGCGGGCTCAATTCATGAAACCAACGCTGTTTACAAAGATTTCCATGGACTGTTCCATATCACCAAGTTGTCTGCTATTTACTCGATTGTGCCCTTCGTGCCGCCCAGTCTCGACATGGCGTTCAAACTAAAGAGGAAGAAGTTTGTCATAGAGAAGCTACATTTGCCACCAGGTCTGATATATTATTTTTAGTTTAGCTGACTTGCTAAATTAGGTTTGTTTTAATTTTCATCCCTATTCATATATTTTTTTAAAGAGGATATTGACTTTTCTAGTTTTCTTATTAATTAAATATCATTTAAAAAAAGCCCTAACTGTTACAGACTATACAGTCAAACCCTTGCCACTAAATTTACTGTCTGTAGTCAGACAGTACTTTTAGTGACATGGGTTTGAAACCCATATTATAAGAACATTGGGAACTTAGGACCTTATGTGTAAAATTTCCTAACATAACTGTATAATGAACTTTACTCTTGTGTTTCAGAACTGCAAGAAACCAAAGAACGAGAACAAGATGACATCACAAGCGTACCGAGTGTGAACTGTGGTGGATTTAAGAAAAGAGACATTGAATTTTAAATGCGTAAAACGCTTAAAACGTGCATTATAAGTAAAATAACATAAAAAAACGTATAATATTTTTTGTGATAAAGTAAAATATACAACTATAAACTGTGTCTAGCGAATTTTATTTAAAACCCTCATTTTATTTGTAATTTAATGTTGTGTGCTGTGAGCCCAAGCGATGTCGCAATAAACGTGGCCAGTATGTCCATAACGAACCTGTAACTCCACAGTGTAATGTTAGGGCATGCATGAGCGACTCATGCATTAATTTTAAACAAAAATACCTTAATACTCAGTCACCCCACCTGTTCACCAGAGCGTATCTCCCTAAAACCGGCGAATCTATTCATCGTCCGTTTGTTTATTCACATACTCACATTATTAGTTGTAACTATAGCGTTTTGACCACATTTCTCCGTGTCGTATTACACTGGATCCTTGTGTGCCTTTTATATACTTTATCCAGTTTTATACCATTTAAAAATGTGCAAAAATGAAACAAGTGCTAAAGTGCTCTTTGGATGTTTCAACACCGTATTTTTTGTAAGTAATTTATTTGTACAAACTACTGTTTTAAAGTATATCTTATTAATTAGTTATGTACATAAAAACCTAGCTAACGGTATATTTTTTACTTCCTGGTGCAAAGGTACTGAATACGAAAAGTACCTATTACATAAAAGAGTTTATAAATAAACTACTTTATGTTATTTCTCCCACAGGCATGTGGTTTTGTGGAAGTAATATGTGGGTTTCTATTACTCTGCGACTCAAAAAGAATACTCCTATCACGGCTTCTGGCGGCGCCTGATGAAGACTTGCTGACACATCCACCATTCTACTACTTATCCCTGGCTCTATTAGCCGCAGGGCTGGCTATGTGTGCGACCGGGGCGCTCGGCTGCTGGGCCACCTACATGCCAAGTTACACGGTCCTTAGTATTGTAAGTTATGCCTTTTACTACTTAGCGTGCTTTTAATTGTTACTGGAAGGTATTAACATAGGTCACCGACTGATATGTGTATTGCGTTGGCTTCAAGGCGAAACTATGTTTTGAGTGTGATTCAGCTACTAAACCGATGTACTTAGGCATGCATATAGATATATAATACGGTTAGATATACGTATAAGTAACAATTATCAAAAAGAGAAAAGAAAGAAAATACGTTAATTTGCAGTAAACATGATGGAAAGAAAGAACACAATAAAGAACAACTTGGGGGGAAATATGCGTCACATCTAGGTACACAAAACGGTTATCGCAAAGCATAATGCTGTCTACGTGTGACCCTATGCGAGACAGACTCACAGCACTGGTACCACTAAATATGTAGTAAATAGAGACCATCCGGCTGTTTGTTTATGTGAGATTTGTTTTTGTCAATGCAAGAGAAAGAATTTCAATTAGGTTTAAGTACGATAGTCTTTCTTTCAGTATTTCTTGGTGGTGTTGACGATGTTGCTATGCGAGTGCGCCGGAGGAGTGCTAGCAGCTATTTGGCCACGGTGTCTGGGTCTGCAGAGTTCACGCGGTGGCGCAGTGGGCGCCCTGCAGACTTACTATGCGTTACCTGACTTCGAACATTTTACTGCGGCCGTGGACTTAGCTCAAACTGAGGTATGTTATGTTTATTAGAATTACATCAGGGTGTGATACTGGCCCTTAACACAGCACAGTCACTCACATAATACAGTATAAATGGACCTTTTATGTGAGTTTATCCCAGTAAGCTGTAGAATAAATGAAGAATAAAAGTTACTGTGTCGCGTCTCAACAATTACTGAGAACATAGTAAAGGCATATGATGACATAGTAAAAGTTGCTGCGCAACACCTCACTACGTTGATATTCCATTGATGCCATTTTTTAACTCTGCTACACCTTCGGAGAAAACAAGCGTGATATAATTTTTAAGTAATGTGTGTCTTCCAGTTGGAGTGTTGCGGTATGACGGATGCCCGTAACTATGACATGTCGATCTGGCAGCTTAGACGGCTCGGTCCTCGCGGGATGTCGGTGCCGCTCAGTTGCTGCGTACAGTATGAAGATAACGTCTCGTACCTCAACCCCGCGCCGGTGAACGCGTCGCGCTGCCAGGAAGTGCAGCCTAATCCCACGTTTAGATATGTGCCGGTAAGATACATTTTTTCTGTTGATTGCTCAACACGATGGGGCAGGCTATGACGTCGACTTGTTTAAGACAGATTACTGTAACTAAATCTCACGCTGGAGCTACGGCTTTGACCTTTGTGGCCACAGAGCCATTGGTATGGTACCCTGCGGCGTCCCTTCCTCCCCTTTTTGGAGAGATATTAATTACTCAACTTGTCTCAATGAATCCAAAATATTGTTTGTGATGATAATAAACAATTGCGTTTTCACGTCAACCATGCGCCCATGTAATCCATACATTATTCTTTGTTATTTCAGGGTTGTCTAGGACCATTGGAAGACTGGTACCAACAGCAGTATTTAATCCTAATGCTGGGATTATTCATCGTGGCGCTCTTCAAACTGGGAGTCCTGTTGAGCACAGTATTCTCGTGTATACGGCTCAGGAGACGCCGACAAATACTACAAGCTTTCTCGATGAGGTCTCTAGACAATAACGCGAATGAGAATATCTATGAATGTAAACTGAGTCCCGTACATGAGGAGCCAATCACTGCGAAATACATCCAGCCGAATAATTTCTACAGCCCAAGAATACGAAACCCTAGAATTTTCCACAACAAACCGAATGAGGTTGTATGAGAATTAGCAACGGAGATAAATGCTTTAGAGAGGAAGTTGGAGAGGTTTTCTGATTATTTGTACAAGCATCAAGCTGACTCTATCATGTGGTGATCAGATTATCAGCTGAAAACAGGATTTGTATTCTTGCTGGCTCTTTTTCGTAACGATAGTAAGTTTTTGCTAATGAGTTCATCAAAAATAACAGAAGTACGAAACGTGTGCCATAAATTGAATATTTTCAGAAATATTTACTATTTTATAAGAGAAGAGGATCCGGTCCATTTCATTTGTTCTCTAAAGCACTTGCTCCGGCTTTACGTTAGTACTTTTATTATGTGTTCGACTAGTTTAGTTAGGATTAAAAATAAATAAAACACATTCACTCAATATGCAATATTATTTTCAAAAGAACGTTCAAAAATTGGTCCTAAAGTTAAAACATTATTAACAATGGCTCTGGAATGTTGCTATCATTCACAATAGTTGGTTTTACAGCTGTAAACTATATCAGAGAGCTAAACCTTCATTGGTTGGATTGTTTTAACAAAATGATTTTTTTTAATTTCATACCCATCTCTGGTATACATTGATCAAAAATTCCTAAAGTTGTTTAACAACAGTTTTGTATTTACACTACTATAAAATAACGAAATGGGTGAATATGCATTCTCAAATACATACTAAACAATAAAAAGAAAATGCACTTTACAAAGAATATGCTACACATTCGTTGAAAAAGTAAATAATAATGAAACCAACAATCTATTAATTCCAGAATCTCTCAAACCCCAAACTAAAATGATACCATGAGATCCTTAACAATAACAATAATCTATGTATAATAATTGATACTATTTATAATCTATTGACCATTGAGACCGACATCACAGTATAATCTACAATCATCTTAGGTACAGGAATGATCTTATTATATTCTTAGTTCATAACATTTACATTTTGCACTATTTTAAAGGATTGGGCTGTCCCCAAAAGTGTGACAAACCAACCAAATATGTGTTGTGGAATAAAAATCAATTCGAATGTCGATTGAATACCAGTGGCTGGGCCAATTAAAATCGTAAAATAAGGAAAGCCGCACATTGGCCAAGTTTTAGCAGACGACAATGTAAATAAAGTTTAAGTTGTGTAATACTAGAATCGGGGTGATTAGCCTGTTGGCATCGGACAACACGCAATAGCAACGTAGTACACAGGCGGACGTCGGAAATGTTTATTGTTTATCGCAATCTTGCCACACTTATTAATGCAATTCGTTGTTTACACACCAAAGTATTGGAATAGTAACAATAACTGATCAACGATGACCACCTAAATTATCTTTTCACAGAAGGTCGCGCAACTGCCATAAGCTAGTCACCTCGATTTATATTTTTAAACTATGTTTTAACATAGCAGTCGGTATCTATTGCCCCATTTATTTCACTTGTTTTCATAAATAAATTCACTAACGTAAATAAAATATTGTCTTTTGTGCTTTTCACCTTATAAACTACAATAAAATCTGCAATAAATATACATTAGCCTACTCTGCAGCAAAATAATAATTATCATAAGAAGAATAGAATGTCAGTTTCGTGGATACTCTGAGACTATCGGTAGTATATTTAGCTTATATTTATTAATATTACAAACATTTTAAAATTAAAATATTTACAAAGGAATTATTAACAATAGTAAAAACTATAAACACTACGAAATTGATATTTTTCATAATAAATAGTCTACAAAAACAATGTGGTCCAAAATGTAGTGGCTTAATGTCGGTCACTTACACTATAGACGTAAGTTGTAAGTAGGTTCTACTGGCCATACTCCACTCTGGCCTTGTTAAATTCCTGTGTAATAACTTTGGTCATCATTTGTTCCATATTGGTCGTACATTTGTATTTTAGAAGGTATAATAAACACATTATGTAGACAAAACCCGAATATGATAAAGTCTAATTGACTTTAAAGTGGGTCAATTAGTAATTATATTACTCTAAAAGAACACATATAGCTGTGTCATTAATAATTTAAAGGATGTCGTTCAAGAACGAGTTGTCTAAGGAGTTGAGGAGCTCCTGAGCGGTGAGATTGCTGGCGTCCGTGGAAGGCATGTTGTCGAGGAAGTCAAGGTTGAAGTCTGTAGTTTGTCCTGTGAAGGAAGACGTGTTATGGAGCGAGGGGAACGAGTGCTGCGAAACGTTCCCATTCTGGTTTTGCATGGCGTTCTGGGACATCATAGAGTTCTGCTGCATAGGATTGCTCTGCGCGTGCATTGGTCCCTGACCCTGCATGGGCCCGTTCTGCATGGGACTGCCCTGGTGGCCCACGCCCATACCGCTTTGTTGCATGGACATGCTCTGAGACTGGCTCATGTGGATATTTGGCATCTGTAAACAAATGAAAATGTTAACGTGTATAAAGAAAAAGGTTTTATTATTGAATAATATGTAATAGTACATAATAATAACAACAAATGACATGTTACCTGTCCTTGCACGCTCATCATCTGGTTCTGTTGCATAATGAGATGAGACATGGGCGACTGTTGTTGGTTGGACCTGCAGCGTAAACAATTATGAGCAACTGCGTAATAACATAACTGTCTGATAAATATGTAATGCTTTCAGCACACAATAAAACGGAATGGCGTTGAAAAGTACTTTAAAATTACTAGTATATGGTAAATAACAGAAAGAAAGAAAAATGCGTTTACTGGCATTACAGCAAAATACACATTTGAACTATAAAAACAGAAAACAAAGATTATAATGCCAAAAGGGCCTCAGTTGAGCATAATGTCAGATGACAACACAAGGTGTACCACTTGACGCTGATTTTAACACTTCATGTACGCCTGTTCTAAATAAGAACAGATAATTAATTACAAGGAAGCATTTTTAATGATATCTCAGCATTCTATGTTTCTACTCAGGCAGATCTTAATATTAATTATCTTGAATAATTTAGGACAGTTTGGGGTAAAATTGTATGTTTTTGTAAGAAGCTAAGACACGTACCGCTGTTGCTGCTGGTGTTGTAGAAGCTGTTGTTGTTGCAACCGCGCTTGTTGCAGTTGCATCTGCTGTTGTTGCTGCTGCGTTATGCCGCCCATCGTGCCCATACTGAAGCCTGAAATGTAGAACCATGATTATATTGGGTGTCTTTCTTTTAGAATTTGCCGG